>CATIWO010370598.1:0-25396 GCA_949673435.1 Macaranga tanarius | reverse complement strand
TAGGATACATTTTGAGACTCAAAAGCCTCACCTTTTGATACAGGAGTATCTGCAAGTTTACAGCTGCTTATATTAAAGTGTTTAAAAATCTTTTGGACATAATGGGCTTTTGCCAAATTATGGCAAAACAAAAAAGAATTTCCCTTTTTATGGTTGGTTACAAAATATTTCCCTTTTTTTGATGGATTTTTGAAAGAAAAAATAAAAAAAAAGTCAGATTTTTTTCACCAATTAAACTGGCGAAACATGAAGGGGACAAAAGTCCCCTTCTTCATTTTGCCAGTGTGACTGGTGAAATGAGTATAATTTTTTTTTTTAAAAAAAAGCTTCACCAATCACTACTACAATGCAACGATTTACTGATATAAATTAGCGACGGATAGTATTTCGTTGCTAATTACCGATGGATATTTAGGCAAATAAGAATTGGACTAAATTATCAACGGATAAAAATTTATGTCGGTAAAATCCACAAAAAAATTTGTATCAAAAATTAGCTCCTGAATCTGTGATGAATTTTAACATCCGTCGCTAAATGTGTATAAAAAATTAAGAATTTATGGCGAGTATTTAGCGACGGATTTATTTAACCCTTCACTATTTGCTAACATAATAATAATAAACTTTAACCCTATTTTTTTCAATTTTTCAGCTTCCCTCTTTTTTTTTCCTATTTACCCTAACCCTATCTTTTTTTTATTTTTTTCAGCCTCTCTCCTTTTTAGTTCTACCCTTCCTTTTTCCTTTACTTCTTCTTTCCCCTTACCATTTCTTCTTTTCCTTTTTTTCCTTTCCATTTTCTCCTTATCCTTCATCCCTTCCTTTCCCTTCCTCTGTTCCTCCATTTTCCTCTTCCCTCCCTCTTTTTTCTTATTGTTTTTCTTTTCATTTTGCAGATTTGTGCCGCTGCCGCCGCTGTACCGCTGCCGACTACACACTGCTGCCACCGCCATCACTACTGCTGTTGCCGCCGCTACTCCTTTTCATAACCTAGGTATATATATATATATATATATATGTAAATTATTTACTTTCATTAATTAATTCTTGATTTGTTTGCTTTTGCGATAGTGGTGAAAAGTTGTAAACTCTGTAATTATAATTGTAATCTCCCTTGATTTTACAATGAAAGAAAGGGAAATGAAATCAATTATTGTCAACTCTTGCACTTATTAGCAAAAGGTTTGTGCATATTTTACATAGTTAAGTTGATCAACCTAGCCAATGGTCAGCTTTTCTGATCCAGCTAGCCAATTTAGACAACAAACTTAAGTCTTTTAAATGCCACCCCAATTACTTCTCATAGTGTAATTTAAACATAGATGTTGATGTGAATTTCATTATTTAGGCTTTCTGTCTAGGGAGCATCAGGGCATAAAGCTTCACTGCTGTAAATGGGCATAGGAGACTAGTGCAATTCGGGCAGCAGAAGCCTTCAGTTGAGGTGCAGCTATGAAAAAATTGATTTAGTGAAATCAGGATCATTGCCCGGATTAAACAAGTTGAAATGGAAAGTTATGTGGGTGAAGCTAAAAAAAGAAAAGAGGAAACTTTTTGAGTCTTCAGGCTCCTCTCAGCCGATACCTTATTGTGATGAATACACTTACTATCAGAATTTTGATCGAGGTTCTAGAAATGATAAGCCGGATAACCTGTCTTGTGCTTTCTCTGTTCAGTTTGCTAATCCTTCCAGAGTTTTTTAAAAGAAAAGTGAAGTATAGTGATGATCCATTTTTGTGTATATACTGTTGAAGAAGTTTCAATTCTTAGTCTTTGATCATAAAAATGCAACATTTAGTAGTTTATTGATGATCCTATTTTTATAATTTAAGTTACAGGATATCATACGATTACTAGGCATTTACTATTATCTTCTTCCTTGAAGTGTATCATATTTTATTTTCTTTTTTCCTTTTCAAAATCTCTTATAGTTTGAATATCTATAAGGGAAAAAAGAAATCTTGTAGTGGTTGTCCTGTATCATGTAATGTGTTGATATTTAGTGTATTGAAATAAAATACTTTAAATTACTAACTTATATTTGAGATTCCCTTGACTTCAAATTGCTGTTGTTCTCCTATTCAGAGCATATTCTCTTGCATAATTTGGATTTATTTACTTGCTTTATATGCTTTACTGAAGGGTAGGTGATAATGAATGGTGGTGCTTTTCTGCAAGTTGATTTTAGTTTACATGAAGAATAAACTATTATTCAACTTCATGCTCTTCTAGGCAATAGGTATATATTCAAATCCGTTTTCATTTTAACCTATGCATTCTTCATGCATTTTTAGCTTAACATTTTGTTAAAGAAATTAAGCTCCTATGATCACTATAAGTTGCCAGCATATTCATATATATGAGCTTTGCAACTATATATTTTTTTTTGTTGCAAATGGTCAGTTATATCCATGCACTTACCTAAGAGAACTGACAATGAAATCAAGAATCATTGGAACATGCATCTAAAGAAACATTTAGCCATTAGTGGGATCGATCCAGTCACCTACAAATCAAGAATCTTAACCGTTGGCTCTATCAATGGCCATGACTCCAAGAATGCAGCAAACCTTAGCCACGTGGATCAATGGGAGAGTGTTAGGCTCAAAAATGAAGCTACATCAGTAGAGAATCTAAACAGTGCCAAAATGAGCAGTTGGGTGCTAGCTCAGAGCTACACAAACTGCACCACCAAGATGTTTGGATGTATTAACAGCATGGCAAAACATAGTACGAGATGCCAGCAATAGCAGTAGCAACTATGGCTTTGGAAATGAATTTATAAGTGAAAATGTTGATCTTGAATGGCTAACATGTGCTCTAACTAATGTAGGCATGGTTGAATATGATGGTGAAAGTAACAATGATCAGACTAGCCAGCACTATATTGCTTAAGGGACATGAATATGATCTGGGATATGGGTGAAGAATTATATGATGATGTAGTTATGTTTGAATGAGATTAATGATGATGTAGTTATATTTTTTTTGAGACATGGTCTTGGTCTGATTCATTAATTACGTTACTTTTAGTTGCAATTATTTTGGAACCTTTGAGTTTTTGTTTTGTTTACATTGTTAATTTAGGACTTGCAAGTATTTAATTATATTTCTTAAATGTATTGCTACCTACTGAAATGGTTTAATATTGGAAATTAGTTTGTTATTTTTAGTGATAAAGCAAATTAGTATATATTTAAATTTTTATCGATTTGTGTTTAAATTATAATGAATGTTTATATAATTTTCAATAGGTACAACAATATAAAAAATTTAATAATTAGAGGTAAATAAAAAAACAAAAAAAAAATCTATTAAAATAATTATTGACGGAATTTCCGTCGCTAATTGGCGACGGAAAAATCGTTCGGTAAACATTGGTCTGCAATTAGGTAGAAATTACCGGCATAATTATTTCTGTCAGCGACAGAATATTCCGTCGGTAAATTGAAAAGATCCGTTACTAATTTACCGACAGATTGCTAAAATTCGTCGGTAATTTTTAGCGACGTGTGTTTTACCAATGGATAACTATCTGTTGGTAATCCGTCGCTAATAGGAATTAGCGATGGATTTTACTGATTTAGCGATGAAAAATTTTCGTCACTAAATCGGTTAAATCTAATAGTGGATGAGTGATCGGCCAAGATGGAATTCATTATCTGAAGTGAACCAGAATAAGATCCTATGCTATCTAAGTTATTCTTATTGAATAAGTACCTGGCTAGGTCAAACTCGACTTACCCAAAAAGAGTTTCAGTGCTAGAAAGAGTTTCTAGTAGAAGTCATGTTTTATCAAGAACTGAACTTAAGATGAGATCATATATTTGAGGAAATTAGAGTTTGACTAAACCATGACTCTAGCCAATATTGGGATCTTATAGTAAAGGGACATTTAGTACACAGTAATTATGTTCTATGGTTCTTGTGGATCTACACATATAGCATTCATTTCTATTTGGGTAGTCGTGACATCTATGTTAGGGGTCACTCACGACTTATGGGAACTAAATATGATTAATTGGGTTTTTCACATTTAGGATGGAAAGGTGTTTCCATAATATTAAGTATTAATATTATTTCCCATTGCCATTTAGACTTGAACCTAATAAGTCACACACACAAGGGTTGCACTTGTGGAGATTAATATTAATTTGATTATTAATTAAAGAGTTTAATTAATTAATTAAATTACTTGAATTGGATTTACATGTATGCAGGGATCTAGCATATCCCGAAATCTATATTCAAAGATTGGGACTTAATTTCAATTAAATAAATATTAATTTGGACTTGATTTAATATGTGATATTAAGTTTAAAGACTAGTGATGTGAATCCAATCACCAAACACAACAAGAAACAATCCAAAGTGTTTGAGGGTCAAAAGAAGGCTTAAATAAACTTGTTTAGTTCATCAAAACATGAATAAAATGCAATTGGAACCATGATTATGATTGAAAGGCTTAAGGAGATTACAACAACCTGAAGTGACAAAATAGCCCAACCTGCGTGCAAGCAGTGGCGCTCGCAAGTTAATGGTGATCGCTAGTCTCCTGTTACAGCTCACTATATATTGAAAATGGATGCAAACGATGTAAACAAATGGAGGCCCAATTCAATACTAATTTGGACATGTTATGGAATTATTTTACAGCCTAGAAATATAGTAATAATAATCATTTTTGTATTAAAGACCTTTGAAGTTTCAAATAAAATTAATGATATGATAATGGGTCAATAAAAGCTATTAGTGGCTTCTAATGTAGTTAATGGCTGTAGTGGGTAGTTGTAATCAAGTGTATATGTTTGTAGAGTTGTTGTGTGTTCTTGTTCTTGATTCCTATATGATGAGTGTGAAAAACACATGTTTTAAGCACTCTATTTTATTGTATCTTAGGCTTAGTTGTTGCATAAGTTAGTTAGTTTTTAGTTAATTTAGTTACTTTTATTATTTTGTCGTAACTATTAGGATTTGTTTGTTTTTAGATAATTTCTTTTGTGTTTTTATTTTGTAGGATGCATTGGGATGAAGATTGGATCAATTCTTGAAGGTTGGATGAGCTGAAGACTCAAGATAAGGGCTTATCTATGTTGGGGATAAGTGAGGCCGTGATTAAAGATATTTTGGCCATGTTACAGAGTGGCACGGCCATGCCAAAATCGAGCACGGTCGTGCCACTCACAAAGCTCAGCAAATTGATGTGTCTTGCGCACCCATGCCAGCTTTGTGTGACAGCCCACGAAATGATAATTTTCACCTAAAGATTAGATAGATAAGAACTTATCTCTTATGTTTTGATTAGATAGAGTTGGAGAAGGGTTAGATTACCTTTCTCACTAGGTCTTTAGGTCTATAAATAGGACCATTTCATGTTCATTTGAGGGTTGTTCTTAGTTGTTCTTATTTTTGGATTCTACTCTAATTTATTTTTTTCTTTTAGTATCTATTTACTAAATATATTTTTATTCGTTCAGTTCATAGTAAAAGTGATACTTGGCTTGAAGTTAGAAGAGCAAAGCTTCTTGACATCATTGAAAAAGGGGTTTTTGTCGTATCACTCTCTTTTATTTATTACAATGATCAGAATTATTTTCATTTTTGGTTTGTTTTATTTTCTCTTTAACATGAGTAGCTAGATCTCTTCTAGGGTTCTTATTCTGAATTGACCATGTGCTTATTGTGATTATTTTAGGTTACTAGATTTAATTCATTGGTCGTTGTTGAACTCAATGTCATTTTAGGACTGATCAACCTAGAATTAAATTAATACTATGGGCTTCATCAAGAGATAGGTTCTGTAGGATATGGCAATAACCTATTAGTTGCTTATTTAGTCGAGAGACACTTAAGTATATTAATATTAATTAAAGGTTATGCATTAAAATTAGTTTTAAAGGTCATTAGGTTGGTAAGAGCAATCAAAATTAATGTTAATTAATTCTGATTTAATTATAGGTTTATCTGAGAGGAAGATCTATAATTGTCAAGATCCCTTCAAAATGAATTAAAACTAGTATAAATCTAGGTGTGTAATCAATCCTTTGAAATGGTCAATTGAGAATAAGAATCCTAGCATTTAAATTTGAATTGAATTTGTGTTTTTACTCTTCTTAATTTAGTTTTATTTTCTTGAAATTACAAACTTTATTTCGTTGTCTAAACAATCAAACATTGTGAGTATTACAGTAGTCAACACCAAATCTCTGTGGGACAATATCTTTATTTACTACTTGATACGATTCTGTATGCTTACGGATTAGTACACATCACTGACCTTCTTGAACCTACACTAGTTAAATAAAATTGGTTAAACTTTAAGCAATAAAACATTGTATTTTCAAAGCTAAAAGCAAAGTCATGTGATTTCCCTTATTTGGGCAACTAATTATGTTGTGTCCTTGTTGCTTGCGAAGTCCACATTTTTGAAGTTAACCTCTCTTAGACAATTTCCCAGCAATGGTGTTTAGTTCATTTGCTATCCTAATTCTCTTCTTGTGTGGCCTACCAGCTAGTTTGGTGACAGGTGGTGGCTCAATGGGTTGGAACTCATCACATTTCATAAAATATTTTCCTCCAATATAATATAAATGATTCTGATATGCTGCCAAATACTTGGACTTGTGCTACCAATCAGAGATAAACACTATTGGATCAACTTTTAGGTAAGACAGTGCTCGTATTGCATATGAACAAGGGATGCCAGTGAGCTCCCAAGCTCTACATGTGCACAATTTACCTAACATAAGCCATTTTTCTAATAAAATATATACATGCAGGCAGTAAACAAAAGTCATTTTTTGAATAAATATATACATGCAGACAAATACACAAATGCCTTTCTTTATAAAATTGAAATATGTAGGTCCACCATCAGGACCACTTCTGAATATCTAAGCATAAAATTGAAAGCTTTTCTATCTTAAAGCATCTTTATGTCATCCTAATTGACTACATAACACCAAAAAGTGGTCCATGCATTGTACTTTCTTACAACCAACCACCAGCATATTTAACTAAAAAATCCCATCCAACATGCGAAATCTTTGTTTATATCAAAAGAGTTAAGCTTTGTTACTTACCTTCAATGCAAACCAATCAAAACACTAACTTTGTGCCTTTGTGGTTAATATATTTAGTCTCCTTATTTCACATGCAATCTATCTTCTTCAACTTCATGCCTACTGAAGATAAGTTTTGTTGACTTCGGAGCTTTATCAATTTAGAGATTTATCGTTGATACGGAGCTTTATAGATTTCTCAACATCAATACATCTTAACTTTGGATATTTTGTGATTTGAGGAATTTGTAATTTAGGGATTTTCAGTCAATTTTCGGTATTTTAAGGATTCTATTTTAGTTAATAGAATTTTGGGATTAGGTTAATAGGATTTTTTTACATAAGCCATATTAGGTCCCACTGTTATATAAGCTGTGAGTCACATGCCACGTGAGATCATTTTAACACCTACTAATAGCGTAGTAACCATCTTCTATGTGGAGGGCTTTTCTGTACCCTCTTTATAATGTTAAGGGGCTTTTTGTACCTCGACAAATGTTAGTGGCATATTTGCACTTAAGGCTAAACAATAAGGGGTGTTTTGTGCCTTTTTCCTATTTTTAATTAGAGTTCCAACCTTGCCTCGAGACAACTCATGGTCTCACAATTGTTAATTGTTATTATTAGCGGGAGGATATTAATCCTAACTATAGAAGCAGCCAAAGATTTAATCTTTGGGTTTGCCACAGTTTGAGCCTTTCTACATGTCTCAGCCTAGATCAATTGGCTTTTGCAATAAACACTTGGCTAATTCTTTGTTTTTGTTTGTACATTTCAGGATCTCTTCCTCGAAGGAACTAATACTTCAGCTGTAACCATGCAGTGGATCATGGCAAAGCTAATCAACCATCCTAATATATTCAAGAAACTAAGAGAGGAGAAAGAGATAATTGTTGGGACTAAAAGACTAGTAAAATAATTTGACATCCTAAATCTCCATTACTTATAAGCAGTAGTCAAGGAAACACTGAGGCTATACCCTGTAGTACCTGCAATGCCTAGAGAATGCCACGAAGATTATAGAATTAGAGGATTTAATATACCTAAAGAAACTATAGCAATAATCAATGCGTATTCGATAATGAAGGATCCATATTTGTGGCATAATCCTAATGAGTTTTGCCCAAAAAGGTTCTTGCAAGAACATGGTGATAACATAAAAAAGGAAACTAATAATTATAAATAAAGTTTTCTTCCATTTGGTGGAGGAAGAAGAAGCTGCCATGTTTCACACTTAGCTTTCATGAGGCGTCGCCCTTGTGCACAGCGGTGCCGCCTGATCCCCTGTAACATTCAAATTTTCAAGAACAGTGATGAAAAATTTAATCTAAACCATCCAAAAATTATTCAAGAGCAAGTATAACAATAAAAGGATTAGAGAAAAGAAGTCCACTCACCAAACTGTAGGTTCCTTCTCTTTTTTCTCTCAGTCCAGACAGTGTTTCTATCATTTTTTCTTTTCTGTCTTCCTCTGCTTCATCATCTTCTTCCTCTTATTAGAAACAATAGCAATTTATACCAAATTATAATTTATTCCCCCAACTTAATTTCTTTCAATTAAGTCCTTTCTCTAAACTTATTTTCCTTACGCTTTAGTCCTAATTTAAAATAACTTAAATTATTCAGTTACAGACGTGACATATATATAAATATTCAAAAAATGATCGAATATAGGTATACATGCAAAAATTATAAATTACATGCGAAGAGCCAAGAATGGGTTCTTTTTTGGTTTTGGATTAAAAAGGCATTAAACCATGCTTGTTCATAATCCCAATAGGAGAAGGTTAAATAAAAATTTAATTTAGTTTTGAAGTTTATGGGAAATTATTTTTATTTGGATAAATCCTGTCCCCAATCACATAGTCTCAAATCCTTTAAAATTTTATAAGTAGAGTAGGAAGGATCTCGATGTGTTTCACAAAACATAAAATGTTTAAATTCAGTGGAGCCTGTGTACTCTAAAATGGTCTGATAATATTTTTGAGGTTTAGATAAATCCCAAGGTTTGTAAAAGTATGATTTTAGAAAATGAAGTTCTAGAGTTTGAAATGGATCTTTATTAAAAAAAATCCTTCTTCAGCTGTAATAATATTCTGAATAGTAGACTTTAAAGTCCAATCAGAAGATTTTTTATTTTGAGACGAAACAATTTAAGAATTACTAGAAGTAGTTACTAATACATTATGTGAACTACTAGGAGTAGTAATCAAAATATTGTTTTGGTGAAAAGTTTTAGAGAGATCTCTATAAAATGAAGACTCTCTTGTTTCTTTTTTGGAAACTAGTTCAGATGGCTTACCTGCATTGGCCCGGTACTCCTGAGAGGTAATTTTGGCATGTTCGGGCTCAATGGATTTTTGAATGGCTTGAGCTTCATTAGGTTCGATGTCTTGGGCTTGTAGTGAGCTTGAATAGCCTATAATAGTTTCGGGGTTTTGGCCAAAGCCTTAGTCCAAGCTTCAATTTCTTAGACCTTTTAAGGAGGAAGTTCAGAAGGTTTGGATGATTCCTCTTGTTCAGCGAGATTGACTGCATCAAACCATAATTTTATGGGTTTTGCTGTGGATAGGGGTTTTTTGATGGTTTTGACAGAATCTGAGGATTTTGCCTCTTCTTTACCATGTTTCTTTCGCACCATTTAGGATCTGTTTTGCAGGAGTTCTCTGGTTAGAAAGTCTGGCAAAGAATTTGTATCTCCTTTAATGAATTCAATTTCAAAATCAAAGATACTTAAAATGGCCTGCCATCTTGCAAAAATTTATTTGGATGCAATGTTTTGAACATCCTTTTGTAAAATTTCTTTAGCTGATTTACAATCAATGCGAACTAAAAACTTTTAATTCAATAAATCATATTGAAATTTTATGATGCATAAGACAGTGGAGAGAATCTCCTTTTTGATAGTAGAATAGTTTTACCGTGTACTATTCTAATGATCAGAAGTATATTGAATGACTACTTTTCGACCGTTTTAAAGTTGTTTGAGAATACCTCTATATCCTAACTCACTGGCATCAGTCTCAATAATCTTTGGAAGATTGGGATCAGTAAGAGAAATATAAGGAATATCTTGAACTTGTGTTTTAATCTGTTAAACACTTCGAGTATGCTTATCAGACCAAGGAATATGATTCTTTTTCAATATATTATGCAAAGGTTTTGATATCCTATTAATGTTAGGATAGAAATTTAAGACATAATTGAGACTTCCTAAGAATCTCTGAAGCTGAGTTTTATCAAGAAATTTGTCTGGAAATTTGTTAGCAAATTCCAAACACCTTTCTATTGGAGTGATGGTGCCACAATAGATGTAGTATCCTAAGAATCTAATTTTATTCTGGAAAAGAGAGATCTTTTTGGTCGAGACAACAAGACCATTTTCTTGGCAACATAAAAGAAAGTTTTTAAGTGCTTAAAATGTTTCTCAAGAGAGTTTGAAAAAATAAGCACATCATCAATATTAACAATATAGAATTCAAAATAGGGATTAAAAATTTCATTCATAATCCTCTGAAATTCTGAAGGTGCATTTTTCAAACTAAAAGGCATTATATTCCATTCATACTGACCAAATGGAACAGTAAATATGGTTTTATAATGATCTTTTTGATCAATTTAAATCTGCCAAAATCCTGATTTCATGTCAAATTTGGAAAACACAAATGCAGAATACAATTTTTGTAAAAGATCCTTTTTGTTTAGAATCGGATATCGAATCCATTTCAGGGTTGTGTTTAGAGGCTTATAATTGATCACTAATCTGGGAGTTCCTCTTTCTATTTCTAAAGCTTTATTCACATAAAAAGTTGCACAACTCCAAGGTGACCTTGATTTGGAAATTAATCCTTTAGATTCTAAATCTTGAATTTCTTTCCTACAATGCTGTTCTAATTCAGCATTCATTTGTATTGGCCTAGCCTTGGTTGGAATATTCTTTTCATCAAAACCTACCTCATAGGGTAAATCCATTAAATGTTGTTTTTTATCGGAAAAAGCATTTGGTAAGTCTGAACAAATTTTCTTTTCAACCAGATTTTGGAAATCATAAATTCTTTTTTTTATGAAATCCGTTTTCAATTATTCTTCAATTTTTTTAAAATGGACATTTTGTTTTGTAAATAATAAATCATCTTTTCTTCTTTTAAGCAAAATACTTATCTCATACTGATAAATGGAATTGGCATTTATCAGGTTGAGATACCTAGTTTTTGGTTTTTTAATAAATGAAAAAGATAAAGTTATGTGTTCACTTTTAAAATTTATAGAAATATGCGTAGTCTTATATGGAGTAATTGCATTTATGAATGGAGTCCCTAAGATTACTGCATGACCTTTGTTGGAAATTAGAAGAAAAGGTGTTTTAATTAAAAAACCATTGTTTAAAACACTTGCTTCTGTTTTTCCTTCAACATGCATTTTGGACTTATTTACTGAATTAAGTCCTTATTTTATTTTCTTATGAAAATATTTTGGTACAAGACCGGTTTTAATACAGTTTAAATCAGTTCCTGTATTAAATAAAGTAACTGTGTCAATTTTAAAATTACCATCAAAAACCAAAGTAAGCTTTATAAGATACTTTCTTGAAACAACCTGATTTAGAATATAAAGATAATCTGGTGGAAGTTTATTTAAGTTTACTAAAGTTTGGTGTTCCAAAGGATCTTGGGTTTCATCACCACTAGACTCCTCGGATGCCTTAGAGACTAGGAGTTGAATCAATTCAGAATCCTTTTGCTGTTTTTCTTTGAGCTGTTTAATTTCATACTTAATGGTTTTAACTTCTGCCTGTAATTCCTGGATGGTTCCTACTAGTGTTTTATTCCCTTTTTTCCTATTTAAAATAGATGTAAGGTCATACATACCAGTACTGATGGAAGGAAGTTCAGAGACTTTCATTTTGGGTTCCTCTTCCAAGGATTTCCGGAGTTGATCGAGATATTTTTTCTGCATATCAGGATCATTGACATGTTGGATGACATCTAAGATCATGGTTTGTTCATTTGTAAGAACATTGATCTGTTTTAGTTTAGACTCAGAGTCTAATATGGCTTATCAATAGAAGATGATCTGCCACTTTGTTTATCAGACTGTGACATATCAAAAATTTCAAAAGGTTTTATCTTTCTTGATTGGTTCTTAAGAACTTTTCTAAACTTTTGAAGTTTTTTGTCTGAAATTTTGATTGGCGCAGAATGACCAATAGTGTTTTAGGCTTGACCTTCTGGTTTAGACTAACCATCTGAAGTTTTCCAAGCTGTTACCTTTCTCCTTACAGTAACAGGTTGAGAAGTTTTGAAAGGATATGAAATATCATTTTCTGATGCATATAATTCAAACCAATCGAAAAAGAAAATATGGATTTTATGCTAATGTACAAAATTGTAAAAATAATCCTATATATGCTTCCTTTCATTCAAAAAATGTTTAAAAAACCATAGTCATTTTTCTGAATTATGGGATGCATAAAAATCTTTATGAAATTTGGTCCTATCAACCTCAAATTCTTTTTCCAAAACACTGAGTTCATGGGCTATATTTTCTATAATAGCCGAAGTAGTTAGAGAATTTGGAGGAGATGGGCCTCGTATTTCTGGCAAAGTTTCATTGTAGATGGGCCTAGGTATTATGGCACTATAATCTATATTGTGCAAATAGGTGTTTGGTAAATCTAAAGTAGAATACCTGGGAGGTTGAGGACTGAATGGTAGGTTTATGACTCTTGGTAGATTCGAGTGCAGATCTACCTAGTTTTCTCATATAGGTCTATATGAAAGGTTAATTACATAAGGAATTCGAGAAATTCTTCATAGATCTATACTTTCTAAAGAATGATCAGAAAGTCTAGAGCTGGTAGAAATTCTATCAAAAGAAATTTTTACCTTTCCATCCTAGTATTGGGTGATATCCCTGATGTGTGTGTTTGGTACTTGTACCTCTGGTGTTTGGAATTCAGGTTCAACTATTCCTTTATGAATCCAATCCTCTGGAAGGGTAATTTGTTTCCACTGAATGGGTTTTGGTATAACCATATTGGCTCTGGTAATGTCAGTTTGGAACAAAAGGGTTTCTCCTTTTCTGCTTTAAAATCAATATTTTGTATTGAAGGCAGCCAATATAGCTTTATAATGCACTTTATAAATTAATCCAACTGGGATGGATCCTTCAATCATATGATAATTATGCATTTTAATTTGCAAAACCAATGATTTCAAAACATTTTTGTTACTGAGAGATACAGTAAAGTTTGGATAATAGTCAAACGATACTAGACCTTTACAGAGACTAGACTCTATGTTACCTAACATGGAATGCTCAAATGTTTTAAACCTAGCATCTCTAAGAGCTGCTAAAATGGATATGTTTAATCCTTCTCTGGACAAAGGTTTTAGGCCAACCTATACTAATTCGATGTGGATGTACTTATAGCCCTTGGTTTTGTGCCTGTCTAAAGCACTCTGTGAAAATAATTAAATTGTTTCAAATGGTTTGGAAAGCTGAATGTCTCTTTTCTCGGTTTTAATAGAAAAATCAATTTTAAACAGAGTTAAATTTGAAGATTTATAAATATGATATTTCTGGATTTTGGAAATTTCCTAGTCATCTATGGATTTTTCAAAATCTCCAATAGTGATTTCTTCACTGCTGACCACATATCTTGCGGTCTTAGAAGAGGATGATACATAGGAAAAAGAAGAAGAAGTGGTTCTACAGAAAATTAAATTCATGGTTTTAATTGCCTATGAGTCAAAATACAGATGCACCTATAAACGAACTGGCTAAACCAACGGTCTTATTGCCTCTCCTGGGTTTTACTGCCGGGAGACCCATTATTACTTTTGGAAAATATTATCTGCCAGATTTGCGTGGAATAAGTCTATGCGTTCATTCAAACGAAGGGATAGAATTAAGCTGAGCAAAAATGTCCCCTTGATAATGTGTGGTCCTTTTGCACTATCAAACAAAAAGTCATCAGATGTCACTCACTTGCACAGTATTTTAGTGAACTCAATTCTAGAAATTTAAACCTAGAAAAATCTTTTAGCAATGCACATCATCTATTTCATGCATTGGACGATAGTAGTCTAGGTCACACTCTACTTAAGAAAAATAAAGTAGACATTTTCACCTCATGTAAAAATAGTAGTAGCTCTCACTGGTTAGAAAATAATAATATAGCAACTTTGTCTGCACCTGCATCTGCATCTAATAAGAAAAGGTCACTCGTAGAACTCTATGATCAGTGTAACAATTGTACTACACTTATTACTAATTCTTCCTGCATAGGTGTCACTGCATTAACTCATATAATTAGCAAACTACAATTAGAAAATGAACATTTATGAGAGGTAGCATATAAGTATCTTAGAGAGTCCAGTTTAAAAACTTTGGAGTCTATAGAATTTTTTTAGTTAACCGGTAGCCTTTATCCACTTCTGCCTAGAGAACTTCAAGAAAATATCTTAGAAAAGAGAAAAATAAGTTTTTATAATAAGTATATTGCTTGCCAAAATATGCTTTGAAAAATCTGCTTTGGCACTTTCACAATCCCTAGAGTATATGTGGTACAGCGTACCCGGTACAAAAACAATATATCCCTCCTAGCAGAGACATGTAATTATGGGACTGAAATTCCTCTAGAAAGAAATAATTGCAAATGCCAGCTGGAGTTCTCCATTTATAAAGCTCACATCAATTTTGCTCGATGGGATGACAGCCCTATTAAGTTTGTTGATCTACAAGAGCACCAATCAACGATTATTACTTTTCAGACCCTATTGGATTATAGGCTCATTGACTAAATTGTGGTCTATGAAGAACCTCCATACCCTCTGCATATTCTGGGGAATAAACTCTGACAAACTATCGAGACAACATTTTCAATAGGGATTCATAAATTAATTGTCTAGTTTCACAGTATTGGGATGGAATGGATCAACGGCCCAGAAAGACCTTACCATTTCATTAAGGTAAAACCAGTGGTAGATTCATCATTCATCCGAACTGCGCATATGGCTGACTGGTTCTGTTCTGAGCCACCAATTCCTTAATATATTACCCATCGCCTTCTCATCCATACTGAACTTCCAAGAGAAGTTAAAATAGTTAAACAGATGAAGTTTCAACTTCATGTCATGGACGATCAATAACAAATCTGGGTCTGCAGACACTTCTTATTTTTTCTCAGATATAAAATCCCTATCAAGACTAGCAATCCATCACTATTGGGAAGACTTCGTAAGGAAATCATTCAGACTTATGTCCCATCGGAACTCGAGCCTGAAGCCTTAGAACCTCTTTTTGATGGTGAATATAGTCTAGATAGCATCACCATGCATAACTTGGATACTTGAAACTCTTTGTACATTATTATTAAAAAGGAAAAAAAATTACTATTCATCAGGTACTATTCATGTGAACAGTACTTGGCAGTTGTTCGAGGGACAGAATACTGTTCATGAACAGTAATTTCATGTCCAAATAGTGCCACTTCATTTTCTATATAAAGGGGCATTATTTTTGGTAGAGGAGAGGAGAATTCTTTAGAAAATTTTCTTTCTTTCTTTTCTTCTTCTTTTCCTTCCTTCTCTCTTCTCTTCTCCTCACCTAATCTAAGGATTTGTATATCCAAAATCTTTTATTTTCTTTTGTAAGGCTTTAATTGCCAAAACCTTAGGGCCAATCTTGTATTATACCTTTGCTATTTAAAGAATTAATCAATAAAAAAGGTACAAAAACTATGCTTATTTAATTTGTTTATGTTTTGTTTATTTTCTATTTAGTTTTTTGCATGCCTAAGGTTGGCTCTGCCACCTGAAACTTATACATCTTGCCGCCGGCTCTGCCGCCTGAAGCCTATATCTATATCATATATATCATTCATTGGTTGGCTAAGCCACCTAATTATTATGTTTATGCATACATAATTTAATATTATTTTTTGTTTTATTTTAGTGATTTAGTTTGTTACTTATTTTATGTTTGTTTTAATTTATTTTAAGTATATTATTTTTATATGATTTATTTACTGTTGACACCCACCTACTCACCATTAATCGGTGTTTGGCTGGTTTAACGAAGCAGTAAATAATTTTATGGTTATTGTTATATTTGTTTGTATTTGTTTTATTATTCGATTTTTTGTTTATTTTATTTTTTGTTTTGTTGTTCTGGATCTGATTTCTGTATTTTTGTAATTTCTTTTCATCTTCAACTATGATATTGTTGTATCTACTGTCTGTATCCCTTGTTGGTCTTTGTAAGTCGCTTGGTATCAGAGCCAATGGGGGGAAAGGGATCTCTACAGTAATTATTTTTGAAGTTGTTTTAAGATAACTGTCTAAGAAATATCTAGTAAACCGAGTCGTTTGGGAACAGGTGGTCCCGGCAGTAAGACCCAGGAGAGGCAGTGAGACCGTTGGTTTAGCCAGTTCATTTGTAGGTATATTTGTGCTTTGACTCACAGGCAATTAAAACTATGAACTCAATTTTTTGTATAACCACTTCTTCTTCTTCCTCTGTATCATCCTCTTCCAAGACTGCAAGAGATGTGATCAGCAGTGAAAAAATCACTATTGAGGATTTTGAAAAATCCATAGATGACTGAAAAATTTCCAAAATCCAGAAAGATCAGATTTATAAATCTTCAAAGTTAACTCTGTTTAAAACTGATTTTTCTATTAAAATCGAGGAAAGAGACATTCAACTTTTTAAACCATTTGAAACAATTCAATCATTTTCATATAGTGCTTTAGACAAGTACAAAACGAAGGGCTATAAGTACATCCATATCGGATTAGTACAGGTTGGCCTAAAACCTTTGTCCAGAGAAAGATTAAACACATTCATTTTAGCAGCTCTTAGAGATGCTAGGTTCAAAATGTTTGAGGATTCCATGTTAGGTACTATAGAGTCTAGTCTCTATAAAGGTCCAGTATCATTTGACTGTTATTCAAACTTTACTGTATCTCTCAGAGACAAAAATGTTTTGAAATCATTGGTTTTACAAATTAAAACGCATAATTATCATATAATTAAAGGATCCATCCCAGTTGCATTAATTTTTAAAGCGTATTATAAAGCTATGTTGCCTACCTTCAATACAAAACATCGATTTCAAAGTAGAAAAGGAGAAACCCTTTTGCTCCAAACTGACATTACCAAAGCCAATATGGTTATACTAAAATCCATTCAGTGGAAATAAATTACCCTTCCAGAGGATTGGATTCTCGAAGGAATAGTTGAACCTAAATCCCAAACACCAGAGTTACAAGTACCAAACACACACATCAGGGACATCACCCAATACCGGGATAGAAAGGTAAAAATTTCTTTTAATAGAATTTCTACCAGCTCTAGACTTTATGATCATTCTTTAGAAAGTATATATCTAGGAAGAATTTTTCAAATTCCTTCTGTAATTAACCTTCCATACAGACCTACACGAGAAAACCAGGCAGATCTGCACTCGGATCTACCAAAAGTCATAAACCTACCATTCAATCCTCAACCTCCTAGGTATTCTACTTCAGATTTACCAAACACTTCTCTAAAAAATATAGATTACAGTGCCAGAATACCTAGGCCCATCTACAATGAAACCTAGCTAGAAATACGAGGCCCATCTCCTGTAAAATCTCCAACTGCTTCGGCTATTACAGAAAATATAGCCCATGAACTCAGTGTTTTGGAAAAAGAATTTGAGGTTAAAGGACCAAATTTCATAAAGATTTTTATGCATCCCATAATTCAGAAAAATGACTATGGTTTTTTAAACATTTTTTGAATGAAAGGAAGCATATACAGGATTATTTTTACAATTTTGTATATCAGCATAAAATCCATATTTTCTTTTTTGATTGGTTTGAAATATATGCATCAGAAAATGATATTTCGTATCCTTTCAAAACTCTTCAACTTGTTACTATAAGGAGAAAGGTAACAGTTTGGAAAACTTTAGAAGTTGAGTCTATTGAGTCTGAACATCCTCTTCTTAGGAAGATCAAAATTCTTAGAGGCCCAGAGGTTATTGAAGCATCTCCATTTAAAAAACCACAGGATACTGATTCTGCCAATTTAAAAAATATAGTGTTCTAGAATAATTATACAAATGCACATCTGAGCACTATAGGCAAATAGCTTTCTAGGATAGAAGGACATCCCGAAACCATATTGTTTCCGCTGAGCCAGTAGTAACGCCAATTTAAAAACTTAAAAATCCAATGTTCAAGCCTTTTTAAGTTTCTACCTCAGCCCAACAAGAAGTTAGGACCAATAAAGTTGAGTTCCTTTAGGCCATTAGAGACCAATTAAGTAGAATAAAACCTTCTACTTCTGTAGTCTCTGACATACTACAATCGGTCCAACAAAGTGTGAGTGTTTTGGATAAGGCCTAAGAGGCCATATCTGATGGTGAAGTAACCCAAAAATCAACTCCTGAAGTTGTAAAACTTCATTGGCCCAGTCCATATCCTCAAATAGGTTATTACCAAAACAAGTTACCATAACTAGAATAAGGTATCCAACCTAATGCCATAGTTTAACCAAAATTCAATGCCAGTTCTATTTACAAATGGAACATTGATGGTTTGACTGAATACCAAATCCTAAACTTCTTGCAACAAATGACTATGGCATCTAATGCTTATAAAACCCAAGTAGGCACATCCGATAGAACTGTTACAGAACTTCTCATAGCCGGATTCTTAGGATAATTAAAAGGATAGGGGGATTACCATCTCACTTCCCAATAATAATTAGACATCCTTCATGGCATCAAAACAGGTGAAAATGGAGAACCTATCCTCGACCATCTACGTAATCCAATCTAAGATGTTATGTCAACTCTCATACTGACCATAGCACAATATTTCCTAGGTGATTCTTCACACCTCAAGGATAAAAATGCAGACTTGTTGTCCAACCTTATATGTAAAAACCTTAGCAGTTTTCAGGATTACGAGTCAACTTTCATCTCTAGAGTCATGCTTAGAGAAGACTCAAACTAGCCTTTTTAGAAAGCAAAATTCCTTGTAGGACTTCCTATTATTAGGTGAAAAGGTTAGAAACTCCATCAGACAAACCTTTAGAAGCCATATCATCACTTATTATCAGCTCACCTATGGTCAAATGATCAATTTAACCCAAAAAAAAGGTCTAAAAATCTGTTAAGATTTGAAACTCCGAAAGCATCTCAAAAAAGAGTTGAAACAAACCAAACAAAAAGTAGGAACTTTTTGTAAACAGTTTGATCCTACTCTTACTTTTACTCAGAACTAAACATGGTCATGCAACTGCCAAAAAGATTCATCCTCAAGAAAACCATCTTCTCATAAAAAATTCAAAGAATTCAGGAAATATTCCAAATCAAAACCTCAAGAATAGTCTTATTATAAGAAACCTTATAAAAGAGACTCTAAGAAATCCAAAACATTCAAATCAGGAAATATTGATCTTAGAGATGTCACTTGTTTTAAGTTTGGCAAAAAAGGTCATATTTCTAGATATTGTAGGTTTTCCAAAAAACTCAAAAAGCTAGGATTACAAGAAGAAACTCTAGTAAAATTGACAGCTTTGTTAATTGAAACTTCTGAATCTGAAACTTGTTCTAAACTCTCTTCAGAAGAAGGTAACCCTCAGGTTGATAAGCTTACAACAACCTCATCTTCTAAATCTGAATCAGACTCTGAGTCTGAACCAAAATAGATTAATGTTCTTACAAATAAACAAACCATAATCTTAGATGTCATCCAACACGTCAATGATCCTGATATGCATAGAAAATATCTCGATCAACTCTGAAAATCCTTGGAAGAAGAACCCAAACTGAAAGTCTCTGAACTTCCTTCCACCAGTACTGGTATGTATGACCTTACATCTATTTTAAATAGGAAAAAAGGGAATAAAACACCAGTAGGAACCATCCAAAAATTACAGGCAGAGGTCAAAACCATTAAGTCTGAAATTACATAACTCAAAGAAAAATAGTAAAAGGATTCTGAATTGATTCAACTCCTAGTCTCTAAGGCATCCGAAGAGTCTAGTGATGATGAAACCTAAGATCCTTTGGAACACCAAGCTTTAGCAAATTTAGATAAACCTCCACCAGATTATCTTTGTGTTCTAAATCAGGTTGTTTCAAGAAAGTATCTTATAAAGCTTACTTTGGTTTTTTATGATAATTTTAAAATTGACACAGTTGCTTTATTTGATATAGGAGCTGATTTAAACTGTATTAAAACTGGTCTCATACCAAAATATTTTCATAAGAAAACAAAACAAGGACTTGATTCAGCAAATAAGTCCAAAATGTATGTTGAAGGAAAAACAGAAGCAAGTGTTTTAAACAATAGGTTTTTAATTAAAACACCGTGTCTTCTAATTTCCAACATAGGTCATGCAGTAATCTTAGGGACTCCATTCATAAATGTGATTACTCCCCATAAGACTACACATACTTCCATAAATTCTAAAAGTAAATACATATCTTTTTCTTTTCCTTTTATTACAAAACCTAAGCTGCAATATCTCAATCTGATAAAAGACAATTCTATTTATCAGCATGAGATAAGCATGTTGACAAAAGGAATACAGGATAAGTCAGTGTTTACAAAATAAAGTGTTTGTTCTCAGAATAATAGTATTTTTTATTCTATTTTTAATTTTTATACTAATTTTATTTTCTTTTGTAGGACAGAAGCATGTGAAAGTTTTTAACTTAGCCATATATATATAAATAAATATAGTATTATGTATAAATGTATTGTAAAAATTTAAATAATAGTATTAGAAATTCTTTCAAAGTAGCAAATCTTAGTGTAGGATAGTGGCAGTTCATCAAAGTGACCCATTATTACTTTTGAAAAATATTATATGCTAGATTTGCATAGAACAAATCTATGCTTTCATCCAAATAGAGGGATAGAATTAACATTTGAGTAAAAATGTCTCCTTGATAATGTGTGGTCCTTCTGCACTATCAAACAAAAAGTCATCATATGTCACTCACTTGCATAATATTTTAGTGAACTCAATTCTAGAAATTTAAACCTAGAAAAATCTTTTAGCAATGCACATCATCTTTTTCATGCATTGGACGACAGTAGTCCAGATCATACTCTACTAAAGAAAAATAAAGTAGACATTCGTAGAAATCCATTATCACTCATAGAAATCCAAAATATGCTTCGAAAAATCTGCATCTAATAAGAAAAGGTCACTCGTAGAAATCCATGATCAACATAATAATTGTACTACACATATTACTGATTCTTCATGTATAGGTGTCACTGCATTAACTCATATGATTAGAAAACTACAATTAAACAATGAACATTTACGAGAGGTAGCATATAAGTATCTTAGAGAGTCCAGTTTAGAAACTATTGAGTCTGGAGAATTTTTTCAGTTGACCGGTAGCCTTTATCCACTTCTGCCTAGAGAACTTCAAGAAGATATCTTAGAAAAGAGAAAAATAAGTTTTTATAATAAGTATATTGCTTGCCAAAATATGCTTTGGGAAATCTGCCTTGGCACTTTCACAATCCTTAGAGTATATATGGTACAACGTACCCGGTACAAAGACAACGTATCCCTCCTAGTAGAGACATGTGATTGTGGGACTGAAATTCCCCTAGAAAGAAATAATTGCAAATGCCAGCTAGAGTTCTCCATTTATAAAGCCCACATCAATTTTGCTCAATGGGATGACAGCCCTATTGAGTTTGTGATCTACAGGAGCACCAATCAACGATTATTACTTTTTAGACCCTGTTGGATTATGGGCTTATTGACCAAATTGTGGTCTATGAAGAACCTCCATGCCCTCTGTATATTCTTATAAAATAAACTCCGAAAAACTATCGAGACAACATTTTAAATAGGGATTCATAAATTGATTGTCCAGTTTCACAGTATTGGGATGGAATGGATCAACGACCCAGAAAGACCTTACCATTTCATTAAGGTAAAACCAGTGGTAGATTCATCATTCATCCGAGCCACGCATATGGCTGACTGGTTCTGTTATGAGCTACCAATTCCTCAATACATTACCCATCGCCTTCTCATGCATGCTGAACTTCCAAGAGAAGTTAAAATAGTTGAACAAATGAAGTTTCAACTTCATGTCATGGACGATCAACAATAAATCTAGGTCTGTAGACACTTCCTATTTTTTTCCAGATATAAAATCCCTATCAAGACTAGCAATCCATCACTATTGGGAAGACTTCGTAAGGAAATCATTCAGACTTATGTCCCATCGGAACTCGAGCCTGAAGCATTGGAACCTCTCTCTGATGGTGAATATAGTCTAGATAGCATCACTATGTGCAACTTGGATACCTGAAACTCTTTGTACATTATTATTATAAAAGAAAAAAATTTACTATTCATCAGGTAGTATTCATATGAACAGTACTTGGCGCTGTTGGGGGACAAAATTCTGTTCATGAATAGTTATTTCGTATCCAAATAGTGCCACTTCATTTTCTATTTAAAGGGGCATTATTTTTGGAAGAGGGGAGGAGAATTCTTTAGAAAATTTTCTTTCTTTCTTTTCTTCTTCCTTTCCTTCCTTCTCTCTTCTCTTCTCCTCACCTAATCTAAGGATTTGTATATCCAAAATCTTTTATTTTCTTTTATAAGGATTTAATTGTCAAAACCTTAGTGCCAATCTTGTATTATACCTTTGCTATTTAAGGAATTAATCAAGAAAAAAGGTACCAAAACTATGCTTATTTAATTTTTTTTATTTTTTTTTATTTTCTGTTTAGTTTCTTACATGCCTAAGGTCGGCTCTGCCGCCTGAAGTTTATATATATATATATATATATATATATATATATATGTATATATATATATAATGATTTACATCATCTTCATTAATAATAATAATAATAATAATAATAATAATAATAATAATAATAATAATACTACTAACAACAATAATAATAATCATAATTTATCATTATTATTATTATTATTATTATTATTATTATTATTATTATTATTATTATTTCTATTATTATTAATATAATTATTTTTCCATATCTACTACAATATGTACATAAATAGTATAATATTAAATAACTTCAATTATTCTTTTATATCATCAAAATTATTTTTATTGTAACAAAAATTATTTAATTATAGATATACATATAAACATAATATATTACATTATATATGTACATATAAACATAATATGTTACATTGTATATTACATATATATATTGTATATATAATAGATTTTATTGTAATATAAAAACAATATATTCTATATTCTATAAATAAAAAAATATATATATTCTTCATTCCACTATTGGCGGAATGAATATGTTTTAAAACATGCACATTCAGTGGTGGTATATATAAAAAAAAAAAAGTTTCCATCCCTTCTTCATTCTGCCACTTTGACCGGCGGAGTAATAATTCCACCAATCAAATCGGCGGAATAGAAATGGATTTGCCACCTAGATAAAACTTACTATAAAATGGTAATTGTTTTTAAAGTCACTGTAAAAACAGAATTTATGCAAAAAAATACCATAAAAACAGAATTTGCTTTTTATTTTATGCCACAAATTGGCAAAAATCCTATGTGGGTTTGGGGTTAAATATATCCGTGCTATCCAAACTTTCACTTTATTGAAGTATATGTGATTTTTTTTTTGAGAAATAAATTTTTTTATTTTATTAATATTGTGAGGGGAAAAAACTACTTGGGAATAACCAAGTGAAGAAAAAACCCTTCCCAAAACTACAAACCAGAAAGAAAAATAGAAAACAACTGAGATACAAAAAACTAAAACTCAAAACAAAAGTAGAACTAAGATCAACAGCAAGGGAAGCAAAGAGCAGCAACAGCAGATGTAAAGTAGACGTAAAAAAAAAAAAGGGAAACAAATATTAATTATTAATTTACAATTATATTTGTATGAGGAATTATCATGTTTAGAACTAGCTTTCAAATATGAATATTGGAGTTGTGTTCAATGAGCAACAAAACAAGATTTTAAACTTATAATCCAAAATATCACTAGAGAGAAGTAGTCATTCAATCACTCCGTGATTTAATCCAAGTATATTATACTCAATGGTCAAATTTGTTAGACACACACACACATATATATATATGTCACACTTTCACTGATAAAATGTAAAAAAATTAGGTGTAATACACACTCGGTATAAATAAATAATTAATTATTTTCTGGTATATATATATAGCTTTTCCATTGATTGAAATTCCGCAAGCACAGAGATCGCTCAAGTAATAAAGTAATAAGTAGAGTATTGTTCCCACGAGGATTAGTAATTGAGTACTAATTCACTTAGTTAATTATTTGTCTAAACAAAACATTTTAAGCGATTTAAAATCTAAAACCTAATTGTCAAATTAAAACTCTAAAATTTAACTAAGTACCAACAAAAATCAAATAATGTAAATAAATAATAATTAACCAATGTATAAATGCATGTACTAGAATTTCACCTTTTACTTAGTTCATATATTAACTCATTAATAAATCATCCTAATCTAAGTTTAATTTATGCATATGATGCTCATCAACTAATGTACTTATAAATCTCTCTCGAGTAATTATAAGTTATTTAATTAACTCAATTATTAGTTATAATTTATGGACTCTTACCTCTCTAAGTATAATTTAACAAATCTTTGATTAAACCTAGGGGTATAAACGAACAGAGCTGGTCGGAGCTCAGCTCATTAAAAGCACATTTGAGCTCGTTTGTTAAGTTAAATGAACAGAGCCCAAATATAATTTTGAGGCTCTAAAGATAAACGAATAGAGCTCAAACACCTTAAAGCTCGCTCGTGAATAGGCTCGTTAATATGTTCGTGAGTCAGCTCGCAAACAAGCTTGCAAACGGGCTCATTTATGATGTTCGCGAATAAGCTCGCGAATAGGCTCATTTAGAATGTTCGTGAACAGGCTCGCGAACAAGCTCGTTAGGATGTTCGTGAACAGGCTCACGAACAAGCTTGTAAACAGGCTCGTTTAGAATGTTCGTGAACATGCTCACGAACAAGCTTGTTTAGTATACAACTTACATAATGTTGATGTTTATTAATATGAATGTTAACTAAATATAATTAAAAATTGGTAATTGTAATAAAAATTACATATTTATAATATAAATTAGTATTAATATCAATGATTAGGATTAAACAAATTATATAATTTTGATGTATATTATTGTGAATGTTAAGTAAATATAATTAAAAATTTGTAATTGTAATAAAAATTACATATTTATAACATAAATTAGTATTAATATCAATGATATTATATAATATTGATGTA
>CATIWO010370590.1:0-22684 GCA_949673435.1 Macaranga tanarius | reverse complement strand
AGGGATGTTAGAGACTAAATTTTATAAAGTGATAAACATGAGTTTTGTTCCTTTATAGGTTATCTAAAACCATATGGTGCAGTTTTGTGAAATAATGTGTGTGTAATGAGAAATCCTACTTGGATTGGGACTGGTTCTACTTGCTATTTCGGCAGGTAGCCCAATGTTGCCCAATTAATATGAGGACCTTAGAGGTTGAATTTTAAATATTTTGAAAAATAAAAGTTGTTCATTTATGTGTTAACTAAATTTTTGGAAAAGGGTTTTTCAATTGAACTTGTATAATTTGAGAAAATTTAGATGAAGCGTGACCTGCTCACCCTATACTTGCGTAGGACACATATCTGAAATTCAAAAATTTCTCATTTATTCTGTAGACCTTGTATTGAGCTAAATTTTGGATATGTTATAACCTTAGTTTATATTAAAAATATAATCAAGTAATTTGGAATTTTGTGGTGAGAGTTATTCACTCTCATGTCTAGCAAGGTCAAGCTATTTTTAAAAAAAAATAAATACATATAATTTGTTAATACTTTACTTGCTTGAATGTAATGATATATAAATGAATGTGCATGGAATCTATATATATGTAATTATGCTATTATGGATTATATAATTTGAGTATGTGTATGGTTTGTTTGAGGCCACGTGTTGCGGGTCTCACACACATAATTAACCTTCCCTTGAGAATTTTGTATAGGATCCTGATGAAATGACATTTGGCTTTTAGAAATCTATACTTGGCTATTAGAAATTACTATTTTACTAGGTAGAATGTTGCCTCTCGAGCCTTGCACTTGATTTTGAGGATTTGGTGGTTGGCCTTAAGGAACTTGTAAATTATCTTAGGAAAATGTTGTCTGACCTTGGGGTAATGGTATTTGCTCTTAATGAACATTGCCCTCCGGGCCTTTTTTTCTTGCTGAACACCCTTATGGTTATGAAGTCCAAGTTGAGAACTTAGATTTTCCTTGTCACCAATAAGAACCTGATCTCCATCATTAGGCTTAATAAGAGATGAATGTCTGGATTCTTCATAGGGTTAAATGATCACCTTTAGAGATGTTTTCTTCAGGCAAGCCTCACCCATTTTGGTGAATGAGGATGTTATCTCCTGCAAGGTCTGGTTCACTCAATTATTGAAATATAGCATTCATCCGAGCCATTGAATCTTAAACATCTTTTAACCCATCCGAGGGGATAGTTTGGGCATTTGAGCCCTCAGTTGCAGTTGTAGTAGTATTATAATTTTTCCTTGAATAGCCAAAAGCCGGTGCCTCGGTCCAAGTTTGATCCCGAGACGCCCATTCTCCATAAGTTTGTTGCATTTGAGCACCTATTTTTACAGGCGTATTAGTCGGATTACTAACCTAGAAAATTTCTCCATTTTCAAAGTTGAACATTCCATTGGAATGGGTCCCACTGAGCGTGCCAAAAGATTATTGGTGTAATTTTTGTTATACCAGGTTTGAGCGTACTAAGGGAGACTAATTCCCCAAATTAATAATTTTTGACTTCTTCAGACGGGTGTGGGTTCTCAAACGCCTTTACAATAATTTATTTGAGTTCCAACGAGCTTGTAAATTGTAATTAATGATGAACAGTAAAGTATTTTGCTGAAGGTAATGATAAATGAGTTAGAGGTAATGATAAAGATAAATAAACTTTAGAAAATATAAAATGAAAATTGTATTTAAGCAACGGTAAATACAAAATTGCTAAAAGCTAAAGAAATAGCTATTAAGAAATTGCTGAAATTTGATATTTGGATTGGTTATTTTGTTGATTGTTGATTGGTCATTCTTTCACTTGGCTCCTCCTTCCCCTTTATAATCCATTAACTTCGTACAGAAGTTCAGACCTCTTTAATTTTTCAATAATTCCCTCCATAAATTCTGTAACTTTCTTACGTCCCCTTGAGTTTCTCCATAGCTCAACAGTCCTTCCATTAGGAATTTTCTTTCTTCTTTACTAAGTCTTCAATTTTAGAGAAAATTCTAGATGATCCATGCATATTCTTGATTTTTTCAGTAACTTCTAGAAGATTCACGTGCTTTTTAGCTCTTTAGTTTTAATTTTCAAACTCTTTCTATAACATGAATCTTTTCTTCCAAGCAAAAAATCTATAAATTTTATGAGTTGGACTTTTTTGATGTATTAATGGGTCAAAAATTTATATTTGGGCTCAAACACGTTTACCTCACAATTTTTTTTAAACATTTTCAAAATATAGAAGGGGGCATAGTAAAATAATTTATTGTATTTTATTTAATCATTTTCTTATGTGTGTTAGTCTCAAAGTTTATATGTGAGTATAGAGAATTGCCTAAAAAAAGAAACCTTCAAATTTCTTAAGCTTCTGGGAACAAAAAATTTATAATTTTCCTCCCAATTATATATAAGAAGATATTTAGAATTAACTTTTAATACAATGAATCTTTAAAACCATATAATTTTATTGTAGATTGTAATTAAAAGGTAGACAAAAATAATTAAGTATATTTGTTCCTTAATAAAAAGATCGTAACTTTATCAACGACCGTTACGTAGACAAAAAAACTTTGCTAAACAAACATATTTGAGTTCAGGTATACTTGGTCTAAGGGAGAATTATTACAGTACTAGAACACAATATTATTTGTTATAATTAAACTCATGATATATTGTAATATGTTTAAATTTATTATATATATTTTTAGTGTTTTATATTTGTAAATCAAAAAACCTCTAGTATACATAAACATATTAAAGGCTGCATAGCTTTTTTTAATTAGTTAAAAACTATAGCAGGATTTCTTTTTCTTCTATCGCGATCCTAAAGTCTTTTCTCTTTTTCAATATACATATAAGTTTTGATGAAAAAAAAGTCATTTTTTTTTATCATTTTTGTTCAAATTTTGGTATTTCTTTCTATTTCATTTTATTTTGTTTTTTCTCTTTAAAATAAGTACTAATTATGTAAGATTGAGAGTTGAAATATTTATCTACTCATTCTCAATTATGTTTTTTTTTTTTTTTTGTAACACTCCCAATTACATATATTGACATGTGGCACAATAAAGTTTTTCGCATAAGTTTACTTAAACTCATAAATATTAAACCTTTGTAATAGCACACCATAATGTTTACCAAGTAAATTTTATTATTAAACATAACTTTAACATACATATCAATGTATCAAAATACAAAATGCTAGAATTCAAGAAGATGACCAATTAGTTGTGAATGCACCAAACTCGCCACTGACCCACATGAACTCTCTATTGAATGCAAACTTCAACTCAACTATCTACTATCTTGAAAAATTAGATGCAAATGGATAAGCTTGCTACTCAGTAAGTATTTACTAATAGAAATACATAAATTAACTTCTCAAGAACCAATTAAGTATAGACATTTTTATTAAATCTAATAAATTGACATGTTCATATTATTATAGTAATATATTAAAGTCACCAAATCCCTTCTTGTATAATACCAATCAAACTATAACTCATGCATATTCAAATGAAGCTCAAAACTCTACTTTTCCAAGCTTTGGACAGTGTCACGATCATGAGCTAAGTAGTCACGATCGTGAGGAGGTCTGAATCTCATCAAACACAACCGAATTTTAAGAAAAAGAGGCTCTGCACTGCTCATGATCGTGACCAAGTGTGTCACGATCGTGAGGATCATCTCACGATCATGAGTGTTGCCAAAGTTGCCTTCTATGAACTCCTACGCCCCTTACGATCCCTCCTCATGATATTGACCAAGTGGATCATGATCATTAGGGTCTCCTCACGGTCGTGAGGAGCTTTAAAAGCTCAATATATGCTTGCAACACTCATATGCATTTCACTCTTCAATCACAACCTCAATAAGCTATGTGTACACACTTAATTTGCATAGTATGCATTAAGAAATATACATTTTAAATAATAATTCCAACCCTCACATAATAAAGGCAATAAACACTTGAGCATATCCTTAATCCTCCATTTAAATTTACATCGCATATTTCTTTATTGTTTTGCTCATTGCAAATTATAATCATACAAAAATTCTTAACCATAACCAACATAACCCATTTATAAACAATTCAAGGTTGGTACATATCATATCTAAATATTGATCACAACTCTATACTGATAGATCACATAACATGTCAAATTATATATCACATAGTTTTGCCGATATATCATATAGCTTTATTGATAGATCACATAGCATGTCGGTTTATATATATTATATCGCTTTACCGACAGATCACAAAGCATGTCAATTTATATATCACACAACTTTACTGATAGATCACATAGCATGTTGGTTTTTATATGTTATATCGCTTTACCGACAGATCATATAGCATGTCGATTTATATATCATACAGCTTTATTGATAGATCACATAGCATGTTGGTTTATATTTATTATATCGCTTTATTGACAGATCACATAATATATTAGTTTATATATCAATAGCATATAGTCACCCAGCATATAATTCTCACTGTTACTCACACACGTGGCCACCCTGCTCATTCCTCACATTTATTCACATAGAGTTCGTATCTTAATACATTCTTTTATGATTCTTACATTCTATTCACATAGCATCATTTCTTAGCATAACTCATTTCATACACCCAATTCTTTATTATAACAATAACACATTTACTCAACCATAAAACCACAAAGATAATATCCATATTAAATTCATGCATTTCTTTTATCCTCATTATGATTTTATGTTAATCATACACATTTCACCATATATCAAATCAATATATCTCACAATGTGTAACATTTCCACACATATATATTATCATTGATATTACCATTGCATTACCAAGGTCACATTACCTCCAATCAACATATCTCATAAGGCATTTTGAATACATATATAACTCATCCATCAAAATACTTAGTACACTTTCAGAACAATATTAATATTCCATTAATAATACTAAGATCACCACTCATCTAGCTCATCATGTATAAAGATCATATACTTATTCAATTACTTATAATAGTACATATATAATATTACAACTATATCATGCAAAAGAAACTAAATAAATATTATATTAGTAACTACTTACCAAAGATGCTTCCCAAACCTTTATAAGTAAGAGTTTCCTTAGTTGATTGTATCTTCCTTACCCCTTACAACTCCTATAAATAACCATATATCGAATACACATATAACACATCACCTTTGCACTTAAGCTCAACTAGTACAACCTATCACCTTAAGGTTGATATGCTTTAATGTCATGTATACAAATTCTATAAGTTTAATTTTATTTCAGAAGCTAGTATTATGAGTCTACTTTATTTTACAATTGAATTTACTCAATTTGGACATGTATATAATTATTTATGAATTTTTGAACACAATCAGGTCTCACAAAATATTCTATGTGAGCAACAAAATTTTAAGCTCAATTAGACCTTTTTAAAGACATAATCAACTCAACCTAAAAATATAAGAGTTGTAGAGGACTCCTTAAAGTTTTATGAACATCAAACTTTGCTTAATTTGAAATTTTAAAACTCAAGTTATGTTAAAAACTCTAGAACTAAAAGATTCTGGAAATAAGGCACGAATTTCACAATTAACAAAACTTAACTTCAATTAATCAAAGTGCAAGTATGGACATACCAAATGAAATCTCCAAGACCTCTAGTACTCCTTAAGTCCTCAAAACTCTTGTCAAATGACACAATCAAAATCAATTTTCTCTAAACTTTCTCAAGCTCATTTTCTTCCTTTATTTAAAAAGTTTCCTATCCAATCAACTCTCTACACATGCACACACACATCACCATACATATGTACACACACCTCACCATACATATGCACACACAAATGGCTATACATATGACTAAAGTTAAGAAGCTTTTAGATAAAAATATTACTACAATATCCACTTCACTCCTTAATGAGGTGTGGATATTGCACATTGATCCCCAAGCATTCAATTGTGTCATTCTAGTCCAATTTTCTTTTCAATTAAAATCCCCATCTATATTTCATCATACACCTAATCTTAAATTAATTTCACCCCTTTATTCTATATGAAATAAAATGCATTATACATGATTAATGTAATGAAAGTGTGGATGTTACATGTTTCTTTTTAAAACTTTATAACATTTTTTACAGCGACTTTGTACTCCAATTTCTCTCCACATACATTCGTTATGGTATACTGCACCATATTTGTGGACACACACTTCCTCCTCTAGTCTAATAATAGCATTTATAATGTCTTTGTGATATTCTTCACACAAACTGCAATGAATTCCTTCTTAAAAATTCCAAGTGCTCTCCATTCGCCCTCATGCCCCCTTTGCCTCCTGCCATGCCCCCTCTGCCTTCTCCCCTGGGTACTTTGACTACTATGGCTACTCTAGGTCTCCCCGTGATTATGCTTTTAGCTGAAATTTGTGTGAGTATTGTGTTAGCTCTTCCATAAATTAGAGGATGACTACCTGAGCAACTACTTCTCTCATATATCTTTTTTCGATGTCCAGTATCATAATAGAAACATCGAAGATGTGAAACACAACTGCACGAAAAAAAATTTACTTTTTCACATCTCTCAAATTTATTGTTACACCATATGCATTTTGCATCTTGAAGGATAATTTTTCTAGTAAAAAAAACTTAAAAGTTCTTCTACCTCCATTATTAGAGGCAAATTAAAAATAGTAAAAAGTGTATTGAGACATGTATATATTTTTTAAAAAAATAATATTTATACTAACTATATATTAATTGTATATCTTTATTTATACTTTTACGGTAGTTGTTTTTATTTTGTTATTTTTTAAAATGAATTATAATTTTGCTTGTATAAAAAAAAATATATCTTTAGTGTTTAAAATTTCTAAGTTCCCGAATATCTATTATAAACCGTACTATAATGAATCATTTCAAAGGATTCTTTTTCTTCTCTCGTCATCCTAAAATCTTTCTTTCTTTTACTATACATATAAGTTTTGATGGAAAAAAGTCATTTTTTACCATTCTGGTTGAATTTTGGTGTTTTTTTTTTAATTTTATTTTTCTCTTTAAAGTAAGTACTAATCATGTTAGATTGAGAGTTAAATTCTTTATCTACTCATTTTCAATTATGTTTTCTTCCTCTTTAAAACTTTAGAACATTTTTTACAACAATTTTGTACTCTAGTTTCTCTCTACAGACATTTCTTATGATATACAGCACCACACCTATGGAGACACATTTTCTCCTTTATTCTAATAATAGCATTTGTTCCTGCGATGTTCTTGGCACAAACAACAAAGAATTTCTTCATAAAAATTCCAGTCGTGCTCTCTGCCCCTACCCCCTGTGGCCCTCTACCTCCTCCCCTAACTACTGTGGCTATTGTAGCTACTCAGGGTCTCCTTGTTATTATGCTTTTAGCTAGAGTTGTTTTTTGGGTATTATGTTAGCTATTCCATAAATTAGAGGATGATTGCCTAAGTAACTACTCATTTCTCTTATATTTCTTTGATGTTCAGTATCAGAATAGAGACATCGAAGTTGTGAAGCATAGTTGCACGAGAAAAACCTTACATCTTCACTTCTCTCAAATTATCAGTATCAAAATAGAGACATCGAAGATGTGAAGCACAACTGCATGAGAAAAACCTTACTTTTTCACATCTGTCAAATTTATTGTCACACCAAATGGGTTTTGCATCTCGAAGCATAAGTTTTCTAGTAAAAGACTTACAAAGTTCTTCTACCTCCATTATGAGAGGCGAACTAAAAATAATAAAATGTGTGTGTGTACATATATATATATATATAAACTAACTATATATTGATTGTATATCGTTGCTTATAATTTTAAGTGAATTGTTTTTGTTTTGTTATTTTTTAAAATAAATTATAATTTTTCTTATATAAAAATATATATTTTTAGTGTCTAAAATGTTTAAATTCATTAATATCTATTTTGAACTATAATATAGTGAATCAGTCCAAAGAATTCAAATGGGATAATATATGGTATAAAGATTTTTAAATTTAATATGGTACTAAAAAATTTATTTTTAAAGTTTGTAAAATTTAGTACGATTTTAGAAATTTATTAGTCCCTGAATTTTATTTAATCCATATTCACCACTAGTTTTGGCACAATATCATTTCATATGTATATCTTAAAAAAAAAAAAGGTTCATATTTGCAAATTTCAATTGAAATGTTTTCAGTATTATTGGATCGTAAAACTTATAATAAATACTAAAAGTTATCAACTTTTTTTTTTCAATAAAATCAAATCTATTTTTCTACATCGTTAAAAGATATTGAAAATAAATTTAAATATAATTTGTAACAAAAGCTTATTGACTATCAAATGCAATTTTAATTGGAATAGAAGTCATTTTATGGTTCGAAATGCCGAAGGATAGTCTAATTTTGATACGGATGAGGCTTATAATGTATCTACATCTACTGCTAGTGGGCTATATCTAAGGCTATTGACCGGACAATATTGGTATGGTGGCAGGTATCTACCCAAGAGATTCGATACCTACTGGTGACCCTCTTGTGTGGGTTTAAAAACCCTATGAAGTTTTTTCTTTCCGTCTAGAGTCTAATGGCTATAGCATGGGGACATTTAGGTAAAGGGCGGAGGTTCGATCCCCCCCTCCCGCTTTCTCAGGAGCTCTCAGAACTTTAAACGACTATATATATATAAGGCTATTGAATATTGATGGTGTGTTGATTCGACACTTCTGTGGTAACTAGGTGGGAGATTTCATGATAATATTAGTATCACCAGTGCTAAATTGTATTATATTAAAACTCTTTTATACCGTCCTTGAAATACCATCATATTTTCGAAAGATTCTATCGAATATTGAGTAATTAAATCATAATTTTTTTTTTCATAATATTAAAAAATTATGAATTCAATGAATGACTACTACACGGGTAAAACGCCCTCCTAAGTATGGAAAAAATTTATCGTCATCTCTAACCAAAAGCATATAGGTAGTAGTAAAAAGAAAAAAAAAATTATCCTCATAAAAATAAAAAAATAAAACAGTTATGTCTTGGCTATTATTGTTTTTTTCCTTATAATTTATATATTTTTTAACTCAATTTTCGTTAAATATTTTAAAAACATAAAGAGAGACATAATAAAATAATTTATTATATGTTGTTTAATCATTGATTTAATGTGTGCTAGCTATTTGAAACAAATAATTTTTTTTTAATCTCAAAGTTTATATGTGAGTGTAGAAACCTTCAAACTCATTGTGCTTCTGTGAACAAAAGTACATAATCTTCCTACTAGCCAATTCTAAAAATACATTTAGATCAACCTTCAATCTAATAACCTTTAAAATCATACATTTTTATTGTACGTTGTCATGAAATGGAAGGCAAAAACAATTAATTGTGTTTGTTCCTTAGTGAAAAGATCGTAATTTTATCAACAATCATTATGTGGACCAAAAATTTTGCTAAGCAAACAAAAGAAGATAGTATTCACTTAATTGGGTTAATATCCTCTCATGTTAGTGAAAACATGATATAACATGTTTAGATTATCTCTACTCTGATATAAATTTAATGGTTTAGATTTTATCAAGAATAGATTTTTAAAATTTAGAAAGTGGATGATTATTTATTTAAAAAAAAAATGGTTCAGATTATATAAATATGACTTACCATATTTACCCAAAGAGAATCCTCTACTTAATTAAAAGCTATAGCTAAAAATATAAGTTCAGGTATGCTTAGTATGTATATATATGTATATATATATATATATATATGTCCTCTTATGTTAGTGAAAACATGATATAACATGCTTAGATTATCTCTACTCTTAGATATAACTTTAATGGTTTACAAATTTATCAATAATAGAATTTTAAAATTTAGAACGTGGATGATTATTTATTTGAAAAAAAAAAAGTGGTTCAAATTATATAAATAAGCAACAACCAAAAATATGAATTCAGGTATGTTTAGTCTAATGGAGAATAGATACAATACTAGAGCACAATATTGTTTGTTATAATTAAACTCACACATATATATATACACACACATAGTAAAAGTTGGATTGCTTTTTCTAATTAATTGATCAAAATTCAATCTACTTTCAAGTAGTGTGTGACAAAATTGTTTGTTGAATTGAAGGTTCTTGTTTTGTGGTACGATGTACTGATATTTTAGTAGTATTTTCCTTTTTTTATTTGTTGAAAATGTTTATTTCTTTTTTTTTACTATATTTTTCTATTTTATTATTATATGGAATTGATTGTCTGTAATTGTATTACAAAAGTTTTGCTAAATCCTTTGCACTCTTTAATTTTTATATATACATACATATATATATATATATATATATATATATATATATATATATATTCTAACTATTCTAAAATTTAAACCATATAGATATTAGAAATGAGATAAATTTCTTTTAATTGTCTATTTTTTATATATAATTTAATTTTAAAATTTTATTGAAATAAATTTAAACTTTTCGTCATTTGAATCATTTCCTATATATACACACAATTTATGAGTTTACTAAGTATATATATTTTTTGAGATAAGTATAAAAAAGGTACCATGTGGTTAGACACATTTGTAGTTTTTTTGTGACATTTAAAGGTATGTGGTTTTATTTTATAATACTTTAATACCTTTCAACTAATATCATCATTGTTTTATATCAAAATATTAATACAACACTACCTTTTATTAATAAAAATATTTTATATGTAGTTTACCATTAATATAACTATTCAGATACTTTTAAAAATATTATAAATTTATTTTAAAAATTATTTCTTTTTATTTCTAATAAAATTAAAAATATATTTTATTTTCATTTTTTATAAATTTATTTTATTTAATTGAATGATATACTATTTAGTAAATAATTTTACTATTAAATATTCATATTATTTTAACATTACATCATATATTTATAATAATATTACTGATTGGGGTACTAAAATATAAGTAAAATTAATTTATAAGCTCCTAAATATTACGAAAAATACTATAATTTTTTAAGTAAAAAACGTCTAATCACTTAGTTTTTTTATATATATATATTTATCTTTTTTTTTTTTTTTGACTGTTCCTCAAGATGCTTCAGAAGCGGTCCATCTAATTTATGAAAGGGAAATGATTGCTGTCCCCCGGATGGATAGCTACAGTGCTGTCCTCGGATGGATAATTATCGTTTTAGTCCCTCAAAATTATTAATTGGTCCCTATAATTAGGGGTCAAATATAATTTGCCATATAAAATTACAATTTTATCTTAGAAATAAAATGCTCCATGTAAAATGAGAGGCCAAATGATAATTGTCCACCCGGTGGACATCTATCATTGCCCTTTATGAAACTAGGTGGTCTAAGTTTGTATATTCTAGGATGGATTCTGCCCTGGTATCTTTCTTAGTGGTTCCTTCAATTGGAGGGCCGCAAAAGGACCACTAAGCTCATAATGTGTACTCGAGGCCTAAATTGCGGTTTCATTTAAAAATCATGTGACCAATTAAAGGCCGAAAGTTTGAAGTACATCAAACAGACAAGCCTTGAAACAGTTTGGCTGTAATTGGCACCTGCAGGACTTTGTAGTGTACAGTCTTTGAGATTTGAAGATGGTGGAGGAACAAAGTTGTACTAAAAAATATCTTTATTGTTTAACCTTTTTTAAAAAATAAAAAAATAAATGGCTATTTATGAATTTCTTGAATTAAATTAAAATAATTGGCTTGAATGAAATTGACCTCAAAATATATTTCATTTTTTTCCTTACAAAGTAGATTGAGAACTAAAATATGAGTGTTGAGCCTATACATGAATGCAAAATTTAAGGCATCTTATTGACTCAATGGAGTTTGATTAATGATTAAAGCCTTGGTATGTTTACATTATTTTCTTTTTTAACTATAAAGGAGATTTCTAAGAAAAATAGTGTAGAAGAAAAAGGACAATACTTATGTCAATTGTTCAAGCAAACTTGCTTTTTCGAGTTCAAATCTAGAGTAATCACCAATAAAGCACTTTTTTCGTCGTAGAATTTTTAATTTCAGTCTAATGTATTTTGTCTTTGATCAAATTAGGAAAAAAAATTTTACAGAGTATATAGACAAATGAACTAAAAAAATTAAATATATATATATAAATGTCAATAATTCAATATGAATTTTAACACAGCATGCAAAAAACTACTCTAAAAAATTAGAAAAAAAGGGTTCGTATATAATTCAAAAATAACACATGCAGGTACTTCCAAACAAAGAAAATAAAAAAGAACATTATATATTAAAACATGAAGGTCTCATAATTATTGCAATTTGATTATCTAACACAGCTTAACCCCATTAAATGAGTGTAAATTGTAAGGATTGCATTGGCAGGTTGCTTATTAAAACAACACATGCAAAAAGTTAGGAGACCCTTGTGAGTTAAGCTTAAGTTGTTCCATTTTCTTTATTTACGTGCCACTAAAAAGGAGAAATTTAAAGAGACGAAACAGTTCTCAATCATGTACACACAAAGCAGGCTATGCATGTTTTGGCTGGCTATCTTCATTTCTATATTGCTTGAGTTCTAAGGTTCAGAAATTAAGAATAATTATTGCATTTTCTTTTCTGGGTATTGAAAGGAAAAAAGATTAAGTGTGTTGTAAGGCTGCTGGGGTTAAAAAAAAAAGGATTTTATTTTGTTCCTCCATATTTGATGGAAGAAACAAGGTGGGATTTTTATGTTATCTGCATGTGCACAATTTTGGGTCCACATGTTGTAATTTAAAGGATTCTTGCACTCTATGGTTTGGTTTCTTTCCCCTTCTAGTTTCTGGGTGTTTCAAAAGAGTTGAGAGAAAAAAAAATTACTATGAATAATATATAAAAACTTATTGACTGAAAAATTAAATATATTTTAATAAAAATAGTCCTAAGGTGGATAATTTTTTTATATCTTGTTGTATTTCTAATTTTTTTTATTAATAAGAATTAGATAAAGTGTACAATAGAGAATAGTAATTCTTTTAAATTAGATACAAATTAATTTCATATGTTAATAAAGGTAAAATTTAAATTATGTAATTTTTAATATTTTTAAAAAATAGTGATTACTATACACCACTTCTTGGCTGGAAAAATGAAACGAAAATGAGTGGATTTTGAAGCATATGCAACAAATTACCGTTTATATATAGGACATAACAGTAGTTCATTGGACCAAGAGTAAGGAATTTTCAAAGGTCAAAAAAAAAAACATGCGTTGTCACTTTTTATTTTTTAACAGGAAAATATTGACTTTTTTTTTTTTTGGAGACATGCTGGAAATGGGTCCAAAGCCATGATCTTAAAAAGAGTTCTGTTCTTTGTTGGTTAAATTACAAGTTAAATTAACATTGATGATGATCATGAAATGATTTCTCAATTAATGACCAATATATATATATATATATATATAGTCAATCTAAATTTTTTTTAAAAAAAAAAAATCCTAAAATAAAGCTTAATGTTTCTGTCCCAGCAAGGAATTTTTGTGGTTAATTAGCCAATTTATATATAAACATTTATTTTTGTTAATATCCAATGATTATTGTTAGTGACATATGTTAGCTTTTTGAATCATGCTTTCAGGGCATACTAATTATAATGATCCAAGATTGTGTCTAGACTGCGATTTGTCGGTAGTCATTTCATAACTACACTAAAAACACCACGTCAAAATGTACTATTACCATATAATATTTATATATAAACCATCATCATCATCAGTTTGGAGCATGATTATTTTGACCTTGCTTTAAAGCTTCTGTTGCTTCACTTAAATAATCTTGGATTTTATTATAAAGTTTAGTTAATTAATTAATTAACCTTTGCTTTAAGCTTCTTCTATATATCATTTGTAGCAATGAAGCTATAGTTTAGTTGAAGAAGAAGAAGACTAGTAGTAGTAGTGGGACTTTCAGTACCTTTCGGCTTTAGGAAAATGATCATAGTAACTAAAGAAAGCAAAATAGATATTAAAAATAAAATTATTTTTTGTACTTATAAATTGGAAAAAGACGTGATAAGGGTGGAGAGTATAATTTGATGCAGAAGTGCACTGTCCCACTTTGAGGACACATTTTCTTGGAATTGTGGGTGTAATTTTTGACTCTACAAAAAAGATAAAGAAAAGAAACCATCTCCAACCAGACACAGAAAATTACATGTTCATCCATGATTAGGACTCCTTATTATATAAGCTCTGCAACTATGTATATATTCACATATTCAAAATTCCACAAGAAAAAAAGAAAAGAAAAGTCTTGTAGGATTTTTGGGCAAAAAGCTTAGATTTTTGTTGGTCCCATGGAGATATCTATCAACTTGTATTGGTTAAAAGCCAAAACTGTTGGATTATTGTAACCGTCCAAACTTGTTGACTATGAACACTATTTGCATCCAGGTAGCATAAACACGAGAAACGGAAAAACGGATATGGGAAACGACTTTTCTCAAAAATATAGGAAACGGGACATCGGAGTCAATTTATAAATATTAAAAATATAGGGATCAATGTATAAATATTAAAAACATAGGAGTAAATTTATAAATATAAAAAATTATAAAATTTAATTTATATAAATTATAAATTAAGTTCAATTTAAAAATGTATTTTTCATGGTTAATGATATTTTTTTATCATAAAAATAATTATAAAATATGTCCAAAAATATGATAACAACAGTTATAAATACAAAAAAAAAAATATTCTTTTACAACTCAAAATCCACAAATGTTCACTTTATCTTATATTTATAAATAAAATAATAAAACTCTTAATAATATATAATTTTTTAATAATCATAAATAAATAATTATCTATCTAAAATATTCTACACATCAATTTATAAAATATTACACATTCTCATTGATATATTCATTGAAAAATATTGTCTCTAATTCCGGTTCATCCAACGAGAGATTAGCAAACTTAAGAAATCCGGCATCTAACATTTTCCATATTTCCAAAAATATTTGGAAACGGCCCTGAAACTTTATCTTATTTGCAGAAACGGCCCTGAAACGTTTCCGACAAGTTTCCGAAACGTGTCGGTGTCCGAAACGTTTCCGAAACGGGACACGGCTCTTGATAGAGGTGTCCGTGCATCATAGATTTGCATATCTAGTTTCATTCCACAAAATTTCTAATTTTTTTTAATATAATATAGCTTGTTAGGACTCCACAAGATCACAGTTGTTAATTATTAGTATTAGAAGAAAAAAATTCAATTTATGTGAGATATCATAATAATAAATTACACTTGCAGTAAACATGAAAATAATTCTTTAAGAGATCCCGGCCTTAGGCATCATTCGCTTAAACTTTCTAGTTCGCATAAAAATTTCTCACAAGTTTACTGAATGAATGAATATAAGTAACTATTGGAGGATTAAATTTTGGATCTATTTGTGCCATGAATATGTCAAGTGGTAAAAAGTATGAATATCAAATGTAGAAATTAGGATTTGAACTCCTGCTCCCTGAATTCTCCCCTTATGATAAAAAATTAAACTACTTTAATCAACTGATCAAAAAAAATTTGAAACTATTTTTGTAGTTTATGCTTTAATTCAATATAGGTGTCATGGAGTCACTTTAAATATATAAAAATGTAATGAACATACAATATTATATTATGGTATTAAGTAAAATGAAGTTAATTTAACTATATGTGTGAAGTAATCTAAAATCCTTTTTTTTTTTTGGTGTAAATAACAAAAATTCTTGGTCTAATGTTAATTAAAATTCCATAATTTTCTATGTAATTACAACAATAAAAGAGGGCAAACATTGTTTAACTTTGAATGGTGGTGATTGGAATCTTTTTAAGTTCTCAAGTTCTAGTTCCTGCTCCCATAAATTGAAGCAAGCTAGCTAGTAGGATATGGGGTATCAAAGACACTACTGGACTTTTATTGATGAAAGCTACATATATATATATATATATATACACACACACTTATGCATGAATATTAAGCAGCAGCAAACCAGGCTTTTAGTCACTTCCTTGTGTTTCCTATTTGAGTTACCATGAACTAGCTTTTTAAGCTATGTATACAACAGTTGTACAAACATATACTTACATACATCTGTACTTGCAACTCTGCATATTTATAGACTTTGTTTATGCTTTTTGGATCCTAATCTGTCTTCTTTTTCTCTATTTTCTCCTTTTTTTTTTTTTTACTTATGCTACTTACTGTTACTGCTCTAGATGCAAGAAAGTCTGATCTGAGCAAATGCCAGATTTTCTTTCTTTTTTCTTTAGTTAGCTCTTTTTTTTTTTTATCAAATTATATGTATGTATTTTTATTTATTTATTTGCATTTGATCTATAACTAGAGTTTTAATTGAATGGCTATATTTTCTTATATAAAATTTCTATTGACTTTGATATTTATGTAAGTTTCAGTGCTATTGAGCAACGCAAAAAAAAATTCAATCATACTAATTTGTGATTATTAGTTATTATTAATCTTGTTTAGTGATTGTAATTGCAGGAAAGTGCATGTAATGCAATGGGGATAGTGCTTGGTAGATATAGTGATGAGAATTAGCAAAGAGAGGATAGGAGTGCATTATCTTTTGAAAATGTGAAAGTAAAAATTTAGTGGATGAAATGAGTACCTACATATATGTGTCTACTTCCTATAAGTTGAATGCAAAATATTTTTAAGAATCAAAGAGCTAAAAGAGGGAAGACATATAGCAGTTAGTGTGTATAAAATTAATAAAGTTAACTAGAACAATAAGGAGCTGCTAGTAAACCAAAAGAGTTGGTGGACTGTACAGTTTCAAGATTTGATGTACCATTGGCATGCCTGTTGCCTGATACCCACCAAAGATTACTGTCTTCTTCCCTTGTTTTTTAATCAAATTTATGTTTTTTTAGCAGAATTGATTAGAAGGAGAAAAACATAACAGTAGAAAACTGCAAAATGTTATGATATTAATTAATTTTACTTATGAAGAAATCTATATATAAGATTTTGCATTTTATGTTCCAAAAAGTTTTGGAAGATTATACAGTAATGTATCTATTTCATGGAAAAAGCCTGTGAATTTATCCTTTTATAGGTAGGTATATGTTTGACTTGATTTTACGTATGTCTGCTTTCTTTTACAAAAAGAAATAAAGTGGTCTGTGGGAGGATATATTTTTTCCAATATTTTCCAGGATATATATAAACTCAGATTGCTATCAAGAGATTCGATCAATGTTTTTCAATTTTGAGTTTAAGTAACTCCAACTTTTGGAAGTCCAACCTGAAAAATGTTACACTTTTTGTATATCTTTTTTCAGGTCTTGTATGTGCTATATATATAAGGAGTCATTTTTAAAATTTATAATTACTCAAAAAATTGTTAAAAAGGAAAGGATATTTATTCTTTATATTTAGAAACTATGATTTTTTTGAATATATATTATTTGAAATGATGAAAAGTTTGAACTTTCTTAAAAGTTTTAAATTCGAGTTTTATATATTTTATATGTGCTAAAATCATCAAAAGAGTTCTATCAACGAGATGAAAAATTGTAACAAGAAATTTTATTATTTGAGTGAAATTTTATTTTTATACTTATTGATTGTATTGTTATTGATATTATTTCACTATTAAGATATATTCTTAATTTTCAAGAAAGATTTAATCTTTTTCATTTAGAGCTTTATCTTTTATGGATCTACCCAACTCAAACTTCATACTATTGGCCATGCAATCTCTTGAACGAACCTCCACCTACGCACACTACAATAATCGGTGATGTACCATCTGATTCTCCTTCAAATTGTGTTCATAACCACTCACCCGCAGCTATCATAGATTATTTGACCCTTACTAATAATTTAATAGATAGAACACTCCAAATCCCTGACGCTGACAACATAACAACTGATTCAGGTAGTTCCTTGTTTATTTCTCCTTCCTTAAATTCTAACTCCTCTCTTAATGTTGAATAGATTCAATTGATGAATAGCCCACCTTAATCTCCTGGAGAAGACACTACACTGACACAGGTAGCTCTTCATCTCCTTCTCCTTTGCTACATTTTGACTCCTCTCTCAATATTGACCAAGTTCAACCGGCACTATATCTTATGGTCACAAGAGCTCGACATGGTATACACAAACCTAACCCACGTTATGCTTTAGTCCTTGAATATGGTGTTATTCCCAACGAACCACGTAGTGTCAAAACCGCACTGCAACATGATGGTTGGCGATAAGCCATGCTTGAGGAACTTGATGCACTACGTAGTAATCAGACATGGATTTTGGTCCCTCGCGAACCTCATATGAATGTTGTGGGATCAAAATGGGTGTTTAAAACAAAATTGAATGCAAATGGTACCCTTAATAGGCTAAAAGCCAGGTTAGTCATAAAAGGATATCATCAAATTGATGGCATAGACTATATAGAAACATTTTATCGTATTATAAAACCATGTACAATTTGGTTGATTCTTAGTCTAGCTTTAGTTAAAAAATGGGAAATTAGACAACTCGATGTCAAAAATGCTTTCCTCCATAGTTACATAAGTGAAGATATTTTTATGGAATAATCACCTGGTATGCATGATCCAAACTTTCCCTCTCATGTTTATAAATTCAAAAAGCCCTTTATGGTCTTAAGCAAACTCCAAGAGCTTGGTTTGATCGGTTTAGCTCCTTTTTGCTTGCACATAATTTCTTTTGTAGCTTGCTGATCAGTCACTATTTATTTTATGCTCATCACTTGGTATATTAATTCTGCTTCTCTATATTGATGACATGCTTTTGACAGGATCCAGTTCAAAATTACTTGATGATTTTGTCCAACTTATGCATTCTAAATTTGCAATGAAAGATCTTGGCTCCATACACCATTTTCTTGGAATTGAATTCAATGGCGTAATAATACTCTTCATCTTTCTCAAGCTCACTATACTTATTCAATTCTTGAAAAAGTAGAGATGCTTGATTGTAAACCAATGTCTACGCCAATGGAGTTTAAAACTAAAGGGCTTAGTGACTCCTTTTCCCGATCCTTCCTTTTATCATAGCATTGTTGGTGCGCTACAATACTTAACATTAACCTGACCTGATCTTTCTTTCTGTGTTAATTATGTTTCTCAGTTTATGCAAATACCATCTATTGCTAGCATGAAAATGGTTTGCCGAATTTTACGATATGTCAAAGGATCCATTAATTTTGGTTTACATTTAACTGGTGATACTACACTTGATCTTTGTGGTTTTTCTGATGCAGATTGGGCAAGCTGCCCAACAATAAAGAGATCAACTACATTTTTAGGACGAAACATTATCTCTTAGTATGCCAAAAAGCAACCAATGATTTCCCGATCAAGTACTGAGGCCGAGTATCGAGCTATGGCCAACACAGCTGCAGAATTGACTTGGCCTACATGCCTCTTACGTGATCTTCGTGTTCCCTAATCCCATCCGCCAGTTCTCTTTTGTGATAATTTAAGTGTGTTATATATGACTATTAATCATGTTTTTCATGCTCGAAGTAAGCATATTGAATTAGATTATCATTTTGTTCGTGAACGAGTCTCAATGAGACTTCTTATTACTCGCCATATTTCCTCTACCTCACAAATTGTGGATATCTTTACTAAGCCATTGTGTAAAGCATCCTTAAATCACTTCCGCAACAAACTCTGCCTTCAGCCTTGGCACAGTTTGAGGGAGGGTATTGACCATACTCCACCATTTACCAACCAACTTGAGTCTGTAACATGGAGAGATAAGATTTAGAGTGATAAGGATGAGAATTGGAGTGATAAGGCAGCTGACCAAGATATGGTTGTTATTCCTACAATAGAAGAAACGTGAAGAGCAATTCAAGGAGTCGAATTGAGATCAAATCACTTCAGGATGGTAAGTCAATTGAACAATCTTTTTCCCGTAAAATAGCTATGTAATAGCATTAAAATAGGCATTAAAATCGTGTATGATTATGGCTATATTTGTAACTTTCCTTCAATGTATATTCTGCTACAAGTTGTAAGTCTATAAATAAGAAATAATAAGAACTCTCTTCTAAAGCCTTTGATCGAGAAGTTTTCACAAATCTTGTTTAGTTTTCAAATATTCTTTACATACGAAGGATATTAAATACCAAACAAAAAAATTTTGAGCTCTAATTAAATTTCAAAGGTTTTTGCAAGAGAGTTTTATTTCTTATCTTGTTTATTATATGATTTTATTATTGGGTAAAATTAAAAAAATAAATTCCGTAATTTATTTTATTTTTTAATTAATAAAGTACACATTTCCATACACTTTTATATATTTTATATATAAATATTGTATTTTTCATTGATATTTTTTAGTTTTATTTAGTATAATAAAAATAAAAGATAAAATTATCAAAAATATTAGCAGTTTATGAAAAACAAATAAAAAGTAAAATTAAAAAATTCCATGGAATTTGAATATTATTTTTTATTTTTATATAAATATTTTTTTATTTTCATGTCATGAAACATCTTAATTAAAAATAAATATAACAGTTTGAGATGTATATATATATATATATGGGAAATGATAGATGTTTCGCTCAGAGATATGAACAGTGTGTCTTCTGAGACGCAAAATTACCAAAATAGCTCTCATAATTATACTGTCTTCATGTAAACATAATGGACTAAAATGATAATTTAACAATTTTTTTTTATCTTCCATCAGCGTCCTATATATATATATATATATATAATGGACCACTAATTATTTATCAGTACAATTAATATTATTTACGTACTAAATAGCCTATTGATTGATTTTTTTTTCTTTTTTTTTGAAGGGGAGGGGGTGGGGGGAATCCAACCCCCTTCACTTTGATGTCTATCCTGCAGTTGGGACTTAACCATCCCAACCCAAGGCGGATGAGCATTTAATTATATTAGTTGATCAGCATCTCCAATAGTTAAAATTTGAATTTATTACTAGCGAATGGTCCAAAAACAACAGATCGATGTGCATATGATTTGTGCCATTCAACTTGTCCTAAGAATCTCTAAGCTAAGGTGGAGTTAGATTTCGTCCTATTTTAATGTGTGGGGATCAATAGGTAAAAGACCTATATTACTACTTACTAGAGACTGCCATAAATTATTATTATTATTATTTTATAAATATATAATCAATACGTAAAAGTCCTATTTTACATTTTTTTTTTAATATTTGGATACTTTGAATTTTAAGTGACAACATTGTTTAAGCAAAATCTTAAATGTACGTTAATCTTGAATTCTTGTGATTTTGGTTATCGGAACACATACATAAACATACACACGTATATTATTAGAGTTCCATCATGTAACATTTTTAATACATGAAATGTTATAAAGGATTATAAAATGGTGGGGACTATCTATTTAAATGGTTAGTTTTAATTAATTTGATCATTTTTTTAAATTTAAGTTCTATTTTCTTTTTTTTTTTTAGAACAATTTAAGTTCTATTTTCATCTATGAACTCTATAATTTTTTTATATTAAGATTCCATTTTGAGTTATATTGGAGATTTATGTATTGTGATTTTGATTTTTTTTAAAAAAAAATTAGAAACTATTTTTAGGAGAAATAGTCAACTATTTTTTCGAAACACATAAAAAAAATTAATTTACAATTCTTATTTAATCAATCACTTTTTATATTCATTAGTTTAATTTAATTTCTAATGTAGTATTATTTATCGAAGAAACTCTAATTTGGTTCTAATACAGTATGACTTATTAAATTAAAATAATCTGGCTCAGTCTTAATATAACATCATCTATCATGTTGGAAAACAAACTATTTTCCACATTCTAATTGTGCAGAATCAAATCAAATTTTACAAAAATTGATTTTAATCAATTAAATATTCTTAATGTTATATATTGTAAGATTCTATTATAAATATGAGTCATTTGTAATTGTTTCAGACACACAAATAGTGAATGAAATATAACTTTATATTTTGTGTCCGTGAACTTAGACTATCATGCTGAATAACGTAAAATCTTTTTTTTTATATATATTTTTTAATATTTTTATAATATGCATTTCTTTAAATACTCAATTTGTGGGTTTCATCTATTTTCTTCAATTCTTTCAACATTACCAAGGCCACCAATGTTCAAAAATACATTACTCTTACACATCTTTCTTAGTTGAAACGTCCTTTTTTTCTTGTTGCGTGATCGGGCCTATTTTATATATATATAAAAAATTATCATATGAGTTTATTAGGGCTGAGCGAGGCTCGGAGCAGTTCGGAGAATACAAATTTTTCGAACCCGACCTGAACGTCGGAAAATTCAAAAAATAGTTTTCCGGACCTGGATCCGAAAATTAAAATCTCCACTCCGAATTGCTCCGAAAAATCGGAGCAAGTCGGGACGGAGATTTGGAGAAAATAGAGATTTCAAATCGGTCCGGAGTGAAACCAAAATTCGGAGATTATATTACTTATTTATTATCTAAAAACTCATGCTTAAACCATTTATTATATTTGAAATTAATATTTAACAAATTAATAATAACTATATATCTTATTGTTACATTATATTAAATATATTATATCTAGCAAATAGTGCTATCTTTCTTATAAATTTTATTTTTAAGTTCTATTTT
>CATIWO010370571.1:0-21380 GCA_949673435.1 Macaranga tanarius | reverse complement strand
CATAAGAAAGAAATATGCTTATAATTTGTTAATTGTTTCACTTGCTTGTTGAATTATGATGTATGTTGAGTATGAATGTGCATGACATGATTTATGTCCTTGAAAAGAATTTAAGTTCTATTCTTATGGACATGTGTATGGTTTGTTTGAGGCCACGTATTGTGGGTCTCACATGTAACTTCTGATTTTATATCTTCAAATTTTATAGGAGTCTCTTTACGATCCTCCATCTGAATCTCCTTCATCTTCATAGTCATTTGGATCCCCTTCAAATACTACCTCTTCATCTTCATCTTTAGTAGCCTTTCTCTTGAATTTGGATTTCCGTAAGGAGCCCTCCATTTCCTTCATTCTCCTCTTTAAGGCTCCCTGTCTTTGGAGTTTCCTTTTCTGCATTTTGGTAAGAGGATAAGGGAACTTCTTATGTTAAACCTTGTACCATTGATTCCCTAGGGGCACCTTTGGGGGAACCACAAATCTTAGAGCTCCTCTTTGGATCTCCTTTTTTATTGGTGATCCTTCTCCTTTTTTTGGCTTTCTGATCCAACATGCCCAAATAATATCTTAGGTCTCCTTTCCATTTCCTCACGAATCCTTCTCCTTTGGTTGATGAGTGAACAGAGATCAAAGATTGATGTGCTTACAGTGGCCACTAGAGGAAAAACTTTTTCATACACCAACATAGTTTCCTTCTTCTCAGGGAACTTTAAAACTCCTTTATTAATTATGTCTTGCACCACTTCTCTCACGGCCTCCATGTCTATTAGGGCTTAGTTTCTGGGAACGTAATGTTGGGGGAACTGTGGGATCCCTCTGGCCCCTCTTACTGCCATGCCCCCTGAGTTTCCCTGTAAATTACTATCATAGTCATACAGATTAGGATGCACTACAGAATTAGTGTTAGCGTAAAAAAAATGAGGGAGTGTTGGCCTGCCATTAAAGTGGCCATTCTGAATAACCTTAGGCGTGGTAGGAACTTCCTCCTTCATGTGTGGAGGTGCGTATTTTTTCTTTCCTCTAGATTTATATGGACTGGGTGGTGAGAGTCACCTGCCTCTTGTGATGATCCAGAGGATTGCTCCCTGAGTTCTTCAGGCTGTTTGTTAGCCTTAGAGGGAGTCTTAATGTTTGCACCTTTAGAGCTCTGTTGAACCACATTAGCAGTTTGTTGTAGATGGTGATCCAATTTGTGAGAAAGCATTTTCTGACTTCCCTCTAGAGTTTTCATCATCGATTTTAGGAGTTTAGAATGTGTTTCTTTCTGTGACTCTATGAATTTAGAATGCAACTCCACCATCTTATATTGTGCCTCCTTTTGCTCTTGAAGGAAACCTTCAAGAATCGTTTTGAAAATGTCGGTACCATCAGACTCAATTTCTTTCCCAACAACGTGAACTGTTGAGATTTGAGCATTTTCTGTCTCTTGATCCTAGATCTGTTTTTTGAAGTTCTCCACTATGTGGGGAATAAAGCCTTCTGGCCCTACTGCAATAGGCGCCTCCTCCTAGTCCCGAGACCCGGTATTGTCCTTTTCTATAAAACTCCTTGTTCTTGGCATTTCAGTAGTGTCCCATCGAGCGTGCCAAAAATTATATTGCTCTAATTTGGCCCTTGCAAGTAAATTTTAGAGCGTGCCAGGTGTGTGAGGTACACCAATCTGGGATCTGACCTCTATCAGAGATTTTAGTGTAGACTAAGGGACCTAAACCTACTGGGGTCCTAAACCAATTGCAAATTGATTAGTAGTTGTATTTAATACTGACGATACCAAAAACGCAGAACAAAACCTGAAAGTTAAAGAAAATAATTCAACGGAACTAAGGGATCTGTAAGAAAATTAAAAGGCTCCATTGGAAATAAAATAAAATTTAATTACTAACAGAGTTTGATTGCAGAAAATAATAAATGGATAATGAAAATTATAAACAAAAAGCTAAATTGAAATTCTGCAGAGTTAATTTGTTGTTGTCTTGTTTGGTTTGAATTTTACTGTGTCTCTTTTGTTCTGCGGGAAAGTCCTTTTTATCTATGAACTTGATAACTTCTCTCTTGAGTAACTGCTCTTTAGCCCACCACTGCACTTTTTTGTATTTGAAATTTAAACATCTTATCTTCTCTTCTGTCAGTTCTTTTTTTTTTTTTTTTTACAGATAACCATCTGTAAAATTAATTAATTAATTAACTAGGGTCATGAGCCTATAATCTTATGGGCTCTCCAAAATATAATTTTGGGTGCAAACAATAATATATAAATTTTTCTTCATAATAAATGTAAAAAAATATTTAAAATTAAATTTTTTATTTTTAATAAATAATTTAAATTTATAGTTTATATTTTTTAAAAAACTTTATTAAGCTTATTTAAACATGCAAACAGCTTGCAAACAACAAATAGTATAGCAAATTTGGTTCAATTATAAACAAATTAAGTCTGAACTAGCCAATACTTGAATCGACTCGACTTGTTTACACCCTTACTTATATATATATCTCGATCTATTTATTTGATAACTTTATTTTTCTATTACGGTTTTATCGATTTTTCAAAGTAAAGAGCCTTGTGAATTAACAAAAATGTTTTTTTTTTTTAATAGCAATTTATTATATAGTGGTAGTGAATACATCTTTCGATCATGTGTATGTACCTTTAATTCCAAGAATCTCGTATAGCGAAATCGTGTGTTGTTAATTAGGCACATTATGTAAAATTATTAAACACAATTAGTGAATTGAAGTTTTGGACGTGTTTCTTGTTGTAAATATTTTACACAGCTCATGATTTGTTTTCCTTTGTCTTTTTTTTTTTTATTCTTTTTTTCCTACATCTATCAAAAGCAATTTTTATTATATTCATAAAGAATTGGATGAAATTAAATTGGAAGGAATAAAAAATAATATTACCATAATCTTAAAATTTTGATCATAAAGGTTTAAATGGCCAAAGTATACAAGTTAATTTTAAGATATTTACAGGTCACCTTTGAAAACGATTGCAATAACTCTCATCAAAATCGTCAAAATTGGTAAACGTAAATAGTTGGATCGAAAAAATTTTAGCTTATAGGTATTAAAAAAAGATAAATTCTTCCCCATATTAGCTTATATTTCAAATAATGATTGGATGTGTAAAATAAAGACACATTTTTTTATTAATTAAATATTTTAAACTTAATTTATGTTTTACATATTTAACCATATGTTGTAATACATCCTATGTAAATAAAATTTTTTTAAGAAAAATATAAATGTTTAACAATATTTGGTCATTTCAATCCAACTTTTTTAATTCTTGATAATTTTAATACAAGCAATCATTTAGTTAAAATTAAATAAAGAAAACAACATGATATTTAGTAGTAGCATCAAAATTTTCTTTTTACTTCCATTTTCAGTCCACTAACCTACTAAAGTCTATTATTTTTTTTTATAATTTCTAATTATTATAGAAATTTATGCAAAATGCTAGGCACTATTGTAAGTGCTATTTGATGTTTTTCTTTTTGATACAGATAGTGAGATAGATATCTAGCTAGTCAACCTCCAAGTCATTGGCTTATTATTATAAAAAATGTAAAAGTTTATGACACTTTGTCCTTCCAATTTAACTTTTAATTTTTGACACAATTATTTAATTAAAATTAAACAAAAATACTGACGTAACATTTATTAATAGTATTAGAAATTTCTCTTTACTTTGGAGTCTATTCAATAATTTATCTTCAATACTGGTAGATATTTATTGAAATATCTATCATATCGTGTAGCTGGTCAACCTTCAAGTCTTTGGCTTTATGCTTAATTAATATGGATAAAGCTTGCCGTCGGACCGCGACGCGAAGCTTATCTCGGGAGGGAGCAAAAGGTCACTTTTGTCCCCTTCAATTATTTATATAATATATATATATAAAAATAAAAAATAATATAATATAATATAATTTATCAGTTTGTAAATTATACTATGACGGGTTGATCCAGTTCTTATTTAGGTTTTAGATTTTTGTAAATTTATTTAATTAAATAATTAAAAAATATGTTTTTTATTATTAAATAATTTTTATATTATACAAAAATAAAATAAATAAATATATTATATTATATGAGTTTGTAAATTATAAAACGACGGGTTCACCCAGTTCTTTTTTAGCTTTTAAATTTTGTCAATTTATTTAATTAAATAATTAAAATATATATATTTTAATTATTATATAATTTTTTATTATTAATTAAATAAGGGTATAATGGTAATTTTGGGGGAAAAGACATTTTGTCTTTTCTCCCATAGATGGAACTGTTAGAGATACCTATTAGTTTCCAATTAATATATGTATCCTATTTCTTCATTAAAATATTTCTTTTAATAATTAATCCATGAATCATGATTACTATAAATAAGAGTAGCATAATGAGCAAATTAACTAACAAAACTGAAACATGAAGGCCTTTCTCATACTATTCATTCTCTTGGCTACCATTCTCTTTTCTCCCTATTCATCTACAGCTCGACAATTACTTTATGAGAACAAAGGTAAGTGAACCAGACCATTACATATTTATTTATCAATTTATTCTCATAAACACTTTTATTATTGTCCGATACATTTAAGGATATAGAGTATATTTATTAATTTCATAACTTTATTATTATTATTTTTTTAATTACGGTTTCTCGGGTTTTCAAAGTAAAGAGCCTTGTGAATTAAGAAAAATGTTTTTCTATGGCAATTTATTATAAAATGTGTTGTGAATGCATCTTTCGATATTGCAGGTGCAAGTGCAACTACCCTTCCATGTAATCCTTTGAGCAAAAGTTGTGTTATCTCGCGACCTCCAAAATGTAGTCCTTACGTTAGAAACTGTCATGGCACCCCACCTCCAAAATGAATCACTCTGGATTCATTGGTATCCTGATATCTAGATGTATGAATTGCATACAATTTGGGAGTGGTAACTTAAATATTGTAGCTAAGAATAATAAATATGAAGCTCCCAGGCATATCAATGAACCTTTGTCCTGAGAGTTTCTTGACCTTTATCTCTATGCTTATAAATAATTGTATTGAAGTCTATATATATTCATAAATAAAAATGTATATTGTATAAGTTATTAGTGAAGAAATTTATGTGGTTTAAGAGAGCTTTTACATTAAATTTTAGGGGTATTTATTTTAAATATAGTCATGCCCAAGTGAAATATATAAATATGTATTGTAATATTTTTTTTAAAAAAACTTATTTATTTATTTCATGATTCAAAATGACATCCAAAGGAAATTAGCATGTAATTGATTTCTTGTAATGAGAATTATTGTTAGATAATTAGATAACATTATTGTGATGTTTTAAGCTTAATTATTATCGATCATAATGATGAAAATAATTTAGAATGCAATCTCAATCATAGCAACTGCTTTAATAAGGATAATGACTTGAAGTCTATCGTTGAAATTTAGATAGCAAGCGACAAAGTGTCATTTTTTTGTGGAAAAAACTCAAAATTAAAGTTTTTGTCCAATTGAAAATTTTTATTCGTGGTCCGCTTTATCAATTTTTAATTAAAAGAAGAGACAAATACATTTTTATCCTAATCATGAAAGAATTGGATCAAAATTTGGAGGAATCAAAAATAATATTTATCATAATCTTAAATTATTTTTTAAAAAAGTACATGATATAAAAGATTTATCACGTCTAATTTCTTTTCATTACAAATAAGGTAAAATCATCTAAGTATACTAATATATCACATAAAAAAAGTAATATTTTTTTTTTCATCAATTGCACAACTGAATATTTTTTTTTTTCATTTTAAGTAAAAAAATTAATTTTATAAATTGACAATAAAAGAATTTAAAACTTCTACCTCACAATGGTCATTAGATCACTGCCTTGTTGGTTTAACAAGTCAAAATTTATGAATTATAATATTTATAAATCATTCATTATATATATAATAACTCTTACCAAATTGATAAAAATTAGTATTTAATTTTTTTTTTCACCCAATGCATATATAAAATATTAATCAAATTAGACATGATTGATATAATTGATAAAAGTTTTGCTTAATATTCAAAACTTTGCATGACCATACTTTGTTTCTTTATCCTCTAAATTGTACCCACACTCAAGTGGTGTGCGCAATCATAAATAAATTCTGCGGGTATACAACATGATAATCAGAAGCGGAACAGCACGCTTAAATTTAAATATTTTTAAAATTAAAATATTTTAAAATATTTATATAACATTTTAGTTCAAGTTTATTAATTTATATATTAGTTAGTATTATTTATTATTTTTTTAAATAGGTTATAAAATAATTTTTTTATTATCTTATTTGTTGATAATAAATATATATTTAATTAATAATATAAATTCCTGAATTTCTGAACCGTACCGTTCCATACTGATCCGTTTCGAAAGAATCGAATCTTTGTACCGAACCGTACCGAAAAACTGGTATGGCACGGTATTCCCGTACCGAAAAATAATATTGGTACTAGAGATTTTATTTTAAAAAAATTTTAAATATGATATAGTACTAAAAAATATTTTTCTCCGAATTTTCCTGAACCGTGCTCGACCCTACTATGTATGACATTATAAGAAAGCTTATCAACCCATCATTTGGCCCAAAAAAATAAAATTCCAAAATTGTTCCATCTGAAAAAAGGGTTGGAGCTTTCAGTTTCAGACTAGGACACCCTTTTATCATCATGGTGTAAAGAGAGTCAACATTTGTAGACCCAATAACTCCTAAAAACAAGAAGAGGACACTGCTAAAGTCTAATAAGAGGACCCCTCCCCCTTGTGAATCTAACAAGTAAATTCCAATTCCAATTCTGCTTCTGCTTCGGCATCTGCCATTATCTCTCCCATTTTTACCATGTGACATGTCTCTTCCCCTTTCCAGTATCCCATTAACACAAAATGTTCTATTCTTCAATTATATGTTTATGAAAAATGATTCGTAAGAACAATTATAATTTGAAATGAGAATTTTTATTTGGAGTATGGAATTTCTCTTCAATCATAAACTCTTAAAACTAAAAAAAATAATTCCCGCTTTTCTTTCTAGAAAATACCATAGAAATGCAAGGATGGGGCAGAACCAATTGCCAAAGATTGAAGTAAAATTATTGTCCAACATTTATCAGAAATTGCAGCAGCAGCACCTAACATTTACCCCGAAAAAAAAAAATCGCAGGCAAATATAATGGAGCTGAGCCACTCTGAAGACTGACAAGCTGCTGCTCTTGTATCTGCCCTATTCTGTCTCCTTTAAATAGAATCTTTATTTTTTCTCTTCTTTGTTTTTCAAATAAGGGACCCAATTTCTCACCCCTCCTCCTTCGTTTCTTTACCATGGTATTTATTATTTTATAAATACTTTAGTATGCACATATTTATCTTGCTTTTGATTTTTTTAAATAATTTTTTTTTTAGTTATGATTGAAAATTTACAATTTCATTTTTTTCTTCATCTTACTTTTGAGCAGTATATAAAATAACATTATAAAAATTATTATGCTAAACAAAAATTCTCAAGAGAGTTTAATTTGTATATGATTTTTATTTGTTACTTTTATTTTGCAAAATATAGAAACGAATTTCAGTTTTTTTTTTCTTTTCTAATAATTTTTTTTATAATTAAATTTTATGATTTTATGAGTCTACATACTTTTATATAAATTTTGTTGGCGAATTAATAAAAATCTGCAAAAATTCTTCTCACCTATACTTGTAAGTTTTATGATGTTTTTTTTTTTTTTTGAGCATAAGTTTTATGATGTTATTATTTAATAAAAATAATTAATAAATTGAAAATTTTTAAATTTGAATTCGGTACTAAATAAAATTAATTAATTAAAAATTAAAAGAAAATAGGGAAACTAGGGGATTTGTTGGTTTCTCTTTGAGACAGAGATGGAAGTACACAAAAATCAAAGCAAACTTTTAGAGAACATAATTATGATCCCCAATCTTATAGTAAAAGTGAGTTGAAAATTCATGAACGTTAGATGGGCAGTTGGTAAAATCCAATTATATAATAAGCAAAGTATCATGGTATAGAGTGGACCATTTTCTTCACTTTAGCAACACATGCGTATGCTTTTTTTTTTTTTTTTTTTTTCTGGAAGGGGAGGGGGGTGGGCCGATTCGAACCTCTCCCCATGCGTATGCTTTACATCTAATAAAATTATACTTTCCAATCCATATATTCTTTGCTTTACAAATCATAATTCACCCCATTTGCATTGCCACAAATTAATGTGTCTGTCCATTTTGTTTATTATATGGTCTAACTATATATATAATAAGCTATATACTTTTTTTTTCTTTGGGTTCATAATATACAATTATGAAAAATATTATAATATTATAATTGACATAAGGTTAAAGAGTCAAATTGGACCGTCAATTTTAGACCAAAATCTGTATTAGACCTTTCTTTTTTTCCCAACATTAATTTTTTAAAAACTATATTATGTTAGACTTTTTTTTTAAAAAAAATATTTACAATTAAGTTCTATAAAATAAAAAAATATTTAATTTTAACAATTTACTAACAAATAAAATTGATAAATTTTTTAAAATATGTTATCACTTGATCGTAAAAGTTCTTAAAATTTTTAAGTTTAAAAAATTTAAAAAAAAATTAAAAAAGTTATTGTAAAATTACTATGTCAACTTAAAAATTTTACAAATGACATAATTTTTTATAAAAAAAATTATTTATTAATCTAAATAATTTTTTGTTAGTCAATGTTAAAATTAAATTTTTTGTTAATTTATAGGATATAATTATCAATTTTTTTAAGAGAATGTCCAATATGGTATAGTTTTAAAAGAAAAGTTGCTTTTAAGGAAAAAAAAACATGGAGTTCCAAGGCAGACTAAACCTAAAGTTAAGGAACCAAATTGACTCTTTCGCCTTGTCATAATTTTATTTCCTTATCATTTAATCATATAATTCTAAGAAATCAATTATGGTAGGGTGAAATCCTATAGGTGCTCTATGATTTATATGGGGCCATGAACAGATAAAATAAGATAGAAAATTAAAGAAAAAAAAAGGGAAGAAGATGGCTTACTCTTATCTTGAACTGAAAACAACACATGCAATGGGGAAAGCAACAGCTAGAGAAAGAAAGAAAAAAGGCTCTATTGGAGGAGTACAAAGATTGTTTCCAGGGTTTGCTTTTTTTGGTACTATAAAGTATTCACTTGCAAGAAGGAGAGGAAAAAGAAGAAAAATAAAAATAATAATAATAAAAGGACTAAATCCAATCACCAACCAACCATACAGACAACAAGAGCTTATGAACCATTAGATATTGAATAATATAACACTTGCTACCCCATTGGAAAATGGGGATTGATAGTTCTTCTCAAGATATAGTCTTTCACATTCCCATATCTACAACTGTCATCATCATATCAAAAAGAAAATAAGTGAAATTGAAAACATAAGGTTAATGGGACCCCAAACATAATTACCAACCAACAAGGCCATGTTGCTTCCCCATCATATGTGATGGTGTTGTAGCTGTAACAGTCTAGAATATGCTCCGTCAGCTCGGCTAACTAATTCAGCATGGCTACCTTGCTCAACTATCCGTCCATCTTGCACAACTCCGATGCTGTCGACCCCTCTGATAGTTGATAAACGGTGAGCTACAAGCACGGTAGTTCGACCTCTCATTAACCTCTCAAGTGCTTCTTGTAGCACACATTCTGACTCAGCATCAAGTGCACTTGTAGCTTCATCTAGTAAGAGTATTGTTGGATCTTTAAGAACAGCCCTTGCTATTGCAATTCTTTGTTTTTGTCCTCCTGAGAGTTGAACTCCTCTCTCACCGACTGGTGTTTTATACCCGTCAGGTAATGCGCTAACGAATCCATGCACATTGGCTGCACGAGCTGCTTCAATTACTTCAGCTTCAGTTGCACCATCCTTTCCGTAGGCTATGTTATCAAAAATGCTTGCAGCAAAGAGTGCTGGCTCTTGCTGCACCAATCCAATTTTAAGCCTCAAGGACTTCAAATTCAACCGTCGAATATCCTTCCCATCAATCATAACCTTTCCAGCAGTTGGATCATAAAACCGCTCAATCAATGCAATCACAGAACTCTTTCCACACCCACTAGCTCCAACAAGTGCCTGGCTTTGGCCAGCTCGGATTCTAAGGTTCATGTCTTTAAAAACTGGAACATCAGGTCTTGATGGGTATGCAAAATCAACATGCCTAAGTTCAATTTCCCCTCGCATTGATTCAACAGGCTCAGCCTCGGGATCATCTGGATCAATCCGAGTGGAACGGTCCAAAATTGAAAATACAGAACCAACAGCTTCACCACCCCTTATAATCTCTGGAGCAAGACTTACAGTTTCTGCAACTGAATTAGCAGTAATGACAAGGACTACGAAAACCTTAATAACCTTTGAAAATGTGGACACCCCTTTGCTAACAAGATGAGCACCATACCAAAGGATGAGAGCTTCAGAGGCATAGAGAGCAAGCTGAGAGAGGCCAAAAAGGAAGCCAGATGTCTGGCTCTGGCGTAGGCTACGAAGTTGTGGGACGCGGAGTTCATGGCAGAACAAAGAGAGAATTTTATCTTGGGCATTAAAAGCTGCAACTGTTCTAATATTGCTCACTCCCTCACCAGCAATCATGCTAGTCTTGGCATGGGCCTTGGCAGTGTCTCCAGCGAACCCTTTCAAAGAGAGTTGCTGTGTAGTAAAGAAAAAATAACAGAATTAATAGTCAATAAATCATACCACTGAATTTTTTTTGTTACATTACACATAAATCATACCACTAAATTTGCTAATAAAATATTAAGCATCAAAGAGTTTTATTTCAACCATGATTATATGCATAAGCTGGAATTTTTGGATTCTAATGAGGTCCACTAAAAAGATGTTGCAAATTAAGAGGTAGGTCCAAATATACTCAAAATAAGATGGACTAAACTGTCTCCAGTTTATCATTTTTATCATGTAAAATTATGAAATAAGGAATTTTAGAATTTCAATTATCGTTTATTTTTATTATTATGACATGGGTGGCCTAAATGGTGTTGTGTGTAAATTCAACTGTGCAAGACTTAATGGTGTTGTGTGTAAATTCAACTGTGCAAGACTTGCGAGGAGACACTATAAGTAAAGATCACTACATATTTCAGGTAACATCCTCAAGCAATCAATTCATTTCACTGTGCAAACGGCATGCGCAAATTTAGATGCAAAGACAAAACAACTGTCACTACTGGACTCATAGTGTACCAACTCAGTTGGAAAAACCAACACAGATTATGGAAAGCCCGCCCCCCTACTCTCCTCTTTAAAATTGAAGCCCTTAACCCCAATACGACAATGCAAGAAAAGGGTGTCACTGCTATGCTACTATTGATTCTGTCACCCACCCACGACACCCTGACACTCTCAAGATAAACACAAAATAACCCAGAATTTTTTTTTTTTTTTTCCAATAAAGAAAAGAGAAGAAGATAATATCTGCCAAGAAATGTGTCATAAATAATGCTGCCATTCACGGGCCAAGAATCCCTTGAAACACTCGCTTGTTTCTTTGGTGGCATCCATCTACTGGTGTATTATACAGTTGTAAACAAAGCAAAACTACTAATAGCTCATGTACCTAGAACAGTGTATATATATATATATACATATTCACGCACACATACTACTATGCATGGTGGAGTGTCGGTGCCTTCGTAAAATCCAAGAAAGCTATTTAAAAGTTCAATGAAAGAAACGAGACAGTTTTGACTGAGGATAAGAAATCCAAGAAATTGAAAGAGGTCATACAAGGTCATATCCTCGAGAAGTTAAAGCTAAACATAAAAAAAATAACACATTCTTTTCCCAATGGCAGCAGCATGGAATCTTGAATATTATAATTTGTTTATTGTTGTCAGCAGAAGAGCTATAATTAAAGCAAAATGGAAAATAAACATATCTATTTTGCTGGGGTTTTTGAGGAGGAGCATGTGCACTGGTGCAATAGAATGTGAGTGACACGTTGTAATTTCTTAGCTTTTGTCGTTTAATAAGTGAGGAGTACTGAAGTTAGATTCCAAAGATCAAAAAAAAAAAAAAAAAAGATATGCAAAGATCTGACACTGTTGTTGTAGAAACCATTATTAAATTAGAGGCCTGCTGATTTACCCTTTTGCCCTTGTTGAGCCCAGGACAATGTTAATGGCCCTGTAGAAATAATAAATGATAGACTTTATGGCTACAAGTACTTCGTTTGGACCACACCTAACATCAACAGCAAAAGGACAAAAAAAAAAAAAAAAAAAAAAAAAGGAAAAGAAAGAATAGGAAATGCAACCATTTGCTTTTGTAGAATAGCATGGTTAAACTTACCTGAGCAAAGTTGGCAAGGACAAGAAGAGGGAAGGTAGCCAGAATGAGAAGAGATACCCTCCATTCCACTATGAAAGCAACTATGAATGAAGTGAGAAGTGAGGTCATGTTTTGTAATATAACAGAAATTCTCTCGGCTATTGCAGATTTTACATCAGCTGCATCTGTAGCTAACCGAGCTGCAACAAGGCTCGAGTTGTGCTCTTCTTCATCGAACCATCCGACTTCATTCCTCAGAATTGCTTCAGTTTAAATAAAAATATCAAAGAAAACAATTATTTCCAAGATCAAAACAATATCTAATAACAAATAAGACAAAACCTAAGCAGCAGGATAACTGTTATTATCTTTACCTGCAAGCATCATTCTTCTGACTCTTGTAGTCAGGTTTTCTCCCATAATACTGAAGAAATAATGCTGAATCAAATATGCAACCACTGCATAAAGGCCAGCGCCAATGTAAATAAAAACATACTCCTTTGTCTTCTTCTCCATGGAGGCAGGATTTCTATAGTAGAAAACCTCAATCATGTTGCTCATCACAATGGCAAAGGTTGGACCAATAAAACCAGAAAGCACAGATCCAACAGCACCCATTATAGAATATGGCCACTCAGGAGCATTTAGCTTGAGCAGTCTGCAGAAATAGCCACGAGGTGCTGGATTCTTACGGTCAGTTTCCGCATTTGATATCATCTCAATGCGGCCATCAGCCCCAGTACTATATGAATAGCTTAAGTTCCTTAAACTGCCAGAGCGGAGGCTTAGTGACTTAGTTGAAAGTGAGTGACTTAAACGTGATGAGCGTGATCGTCGAGTTGATGGGTTAGCAAAGTCTCTATTTCTCACCATTTCTTGGAATCTGATTAATGAAGCATATGCTCCTCCTTTTGAAATCAATTCTTCATGAGTTCCTGTCTCAACAACTTGCCCTTGTTGTATAACAGCAATTGTATCAACATTTCTAATGGTGGAAAGCCGATGTGCAACAACTACGGTTGTTCTTCCAACCATGAGACGGTCTAATGCTTCTTGAACAATGCTTTCAGAGCCTGCATCAAGGGCACTGGTTGCTTCATCAAGAAGCAGGATCTTTGGGTTCTTTAACATAGCTCTAGCAATTGCAATTCTCTGTTTTTGACCACCGGAGAGTTGTACTCCTCGCTCTCCCACCTGGGCCAGGATCAAAATGCTCATAGTGTCAAAATACAGTTACAAGTAAAATTGAGTTTTGAACAAAACAATAGTTATGTTATCTATTCCTTTTTTGTCTCCACAATAATCAAGGCCATATAACATTTAAAGACTTCTCATACTGGAATCAGATTTGCACTAATTTTGCCTGTAAGCACCAACCTGAGTTTTATACCCATTAGGAAGCGAGGTGATGAAACTATGAGCATTTGCAGCAGAAGCAGCAACTTCCACTTCATCCATTGTTGCGTCAGGCTTTCCATAGAGTACGTTCTCAAGTATAGTGGTTGCAAAGAGAGCAGGTTCTTGATTGACCAACCCAATTTGATCACGTAACCATCTCAGCTGCAGGGTCTTTATGTCCATATTATCCAGCAAAACTTGCCCTGCTTACCCAATAAAAAAAATATCATAATCATGCATCCATCCATGGCTGTAAATCTCAATCTTTCAACTTAAGAAAAGTTTTTTAGTTACCCTGATTAGGATCATAAAACCTCTCTATGAGAGAAACAACAGTACTTTTCCCTGACCCACTACCACCAACAACAGCAACGGTTTTTCCCGCAGGAAAGAAGATCGAGAAATCACGGAATATGATAACATCAGGCCTTGATGGGTAGCTGAAGGTTACATCCTTGAATTCTATGTTTCCACTAATATCAGGCAAGCATTTGCCATCCGAGGGATCTTGGATTATAGTAGGCTTTTGCTTAATAATTTCCATCAACTTGTATCCAGCTGCTTTACCTTTGCTAAATGCACCAAGATTTGAAAATGACTGGCCCAAACTCCTATAATAGTAAATATTATTTTTATATTATTACCATGTTTCAATTCTTATTGTATATAAAAAATATATAAATATATAAAATTTAACATGTTAATTAGGGGTTTGATATTTACATTCCACCAACAATGGCAGAGAAAATCGCCGTGAATGCTTTCCCTCCATCTGTTTGTCCATTCCTGATAAAAACACCAGCATACCAGAACACAAGAGCCCATGACATGCATGCAATTCCATATGTACATCCCAGTCCCAAACCTTTGGCCATACCAGCCTTGTATCCGAGCTTTAAGGTGTTTTGTATTGCATCTGAATATGAATTTAGGGCTTTGTTCTCACCAACATATGAGTACACAGTCCGAACTTGTGCAATAGCCTGATTGAGAATGTGGATGATAGTTAAGAACAAAGAAAGTTAGAACAGTTCATACATCGTCATCATATAATTTTAGCAGCATCTGTGAATGTGGTCTTACAACATTATTTTAGGCCTATATGCCAAAACTAATATAAAGATTACATCAGCACTTATATAATGCAAACAAAAACTAAAGCAAAGATAAAGCCAATGCCCATTTTAAAAGAAAGTTGCACATGCAAAACCATCATGCCATACACAAAGTGCCACTTCCAACCACAGCATAGCTTGCAGCTTTCCAATGGTTAACAAAATACACGAACAAACTAACATAATATAAAGACAGCTGTGTTTTCTCTGTCATTAGTCTAAAAGATTGAATCAAGACAAGATATAGAACGTATAGTACCCACACCACTACCTAAAAGAAGAACACAACATCAAACTCAGGAAAGCTTCCAAACCGAAATAGCTTTCTATAACCATAACGCAATAATTACACTAAATTCACTATACTCCAACAACCCATTAGGACAATAAACCTCACCTGCTCAGCAATTATGCCCGCTTGTGCATAGGATTCACGGCTTTTGGATGTCAGGCCAGTGAGGGTATACGCATATAAGCCGCCAGCAAAAGCTATTCCTGGTATCACTGCTACACTTAGCAAAGCTAACCTCCATGCTGATACAAAACCAACCACTAAACCAGCTAGAAATGTTGATAGATAATGTATGAAGTTTCCCACCTAAAATTCAAAAAAAAAAAAAACAACCATCAATCATAGTAATGCATCACAAGTACCATTAAATTAACTAATGGAAGCCAAATCACATGAGTCCAACATGAAAATAGACGGACGTTAAAGTCAGACAAGCTAACATAAGCCAGTTAAACAGGAAGGAAGGAACGAATTTGATTGTGGGGACCCGCATTAATTTAATATCAGAAGATGAAGCATTCTGTATAAAATGCAATGGAAATCCAACCCAACACTAGATTTTGCCCCCACAAGCAGAGTACAAAATCAAGAACCCAAAATAATAATAATAATAATAATAAATAAATAAATAAACCCACTAAGTAATGAACCCACCACACACGCTCACTGACACACAAATTGAAGTAGAAATCAAGATGAGCAAAAAGAAAATAAAAGGGAACCTTCTCACTAATGGCATCTTGAACAAGAAGAGTGTCTGTCGAGACACTAAACACAATATCACCAGTTCTTGCATCTGTATCAAAGAACCCAACATCCTGTTTCAACACAGCCTCTAAATACTTCTTCCGCAGTGTACTTACTTGCCTTTCTCCAGTATACATCCAGCATGCAATCTCTGTATAAATCCCATCACACCATCAATAAATTTTCATATAAACACTATTTTTAATCAGTAACGCAGCATTAATTAAGTCCATAACAGATTAATTTATTTATTTATTGAAACAAGAATTGACATAGAGTGAGTAAGGAGACAAAAGGAACATGTAGACAGGTGTAGATAACGTTTTTAAGAGATTGAAAAGAAAAAGCAAGAGATGAAGTTGACAAGAGAAAGAAGAAAGAAAAGGACGAGAGGCCAGTCTCATGGACCACATGAAGAAGAAGAAGAAGGGGGTTAAAGTTAAACTTGTAGCTAGCCTCCGGTCCGATGTGAACAGTGTACACGAGTCACATTTTGTACTGTCCTGGGCCATGGGTTTACCACAATCAAGTATGCTTCTGTGATCCATATATTACATCCCCATTGCTTCTATTCGTTTAAAAACAAAGAAACAAGAAAAGAAGAGAACCTTTGAACGTCTACCTGCATAGGATGATACGCAAACAACAAGGCCAAGATACACAAAATATAGAGCATACTGCAAGAACACCACAAAAGTTCAATAAAGAAGAGATCTTTCAGATCTAATATTAACATTAGTGTTTAAAAAAAACACACACAAAAGTTGGGGAAGTATTTAACACAAACCTTAGAGACTTCATTAGTCATTTTAGGCAAATCAGATTGGTTTTTGCCAAAGCCATTAACCATTTCACCAAATAACAAGAAAAAAACAGGCATTGAAGAACCATGAACAATAGCTCCTAAACTGCCAGAGATCATAAGTAACCAATCATACTTATCAGCAAATGAGAACAGCTGATAAAATGGTAAGCTTTGTTCTTTCTTCTTCTCTGCCTCTGGAGGCAATGATGCTTTATTAGTAGCATTAGTAGTATCAGCTACTGTCTCTGCTGCCATTCTTTACTAGTTCAAAAACCCAAAAATAAAGAGAAAAAAGGGGAAAAAAATAAAGTCTGATGATGAACTGAGTCAAGAAAAGCTAGTAAAGTGAGAATTGAGTGAAAGCAGGCGGTGGGTATATTGCCATTGAAGGAGAGATCTGAGCTAAGAGCAGAAAAGATGCATTCAAGTGTAGAAAGCGAGAAAGAGAGAGAGAGTGAGTAAGTGAAGTGTGTAAAGTGAGAGTGGTCAAAGAAAGAAAGGGAGAAGAAGAGAAGGAGAAATGAGCTTTTGAAGACACAGAAGAGGAAGGAGTTTTATAAGCGGAGGACTTAACTGTTGTGCGGATGTTAAAAGAAAAAAAAAACTATCAATTTTTTATCCAGGTTAAGCGGAATCTGATCAGCTGTGTGGTGTCCTAATTGGGTTGTATTGGTTTCTGTGCCAAGCAATTTTTTAAATTATTGATACGTATTATTTATATTTCGTCTATATTAAAAATTTACTTGTTCTATGCAGTAACATTGCATTTTTTTAATTTTCTTTGTAATAAACGAATAATTAGAACGGACCATCAATCGATGAAGTCACTAGGCCTGTTTGAGGAGATATTATATAGCGGAACTGACCTATGATAAGTTGGAAAGTCAAATTAATCAAAATTCGTATTTAATTGAAGTGATGAAAACTAAAACTTAAAAAATACATGGGTCAATCCTAAATAGTTTTATATTATTAATTGAAAAAATTACATAAGTAGTATAGTTTTAAAACTAATTCACACAAAATATTATTTCTTTTTAATTAATTACGCACGTGCTCTTTTTATTTTCAAGAGTGCCCTTTTTTATTTGGCTTTCAACTTTGCCCCTTTTTTATGTTTTGCTGTTTGGCTGCGTTTTTTTGCTGCGTCTTTCTTTTCTTCTCGTCATCTCCACGTTTTACCCCACGTTCTTCTTCCACTTTCTTTTGTGCAGTTATTGGTTTGGGGAAATTGAACGGTTTTTGGGTTTTATTTAAGTTGTTGTTGCATTGTTTTATTGCATTTTGGGAATTAGTCGACTCTATACCTAATTTGAAGGAGAAAATCATATAGAGTTGCAATGGTTAGGAAAGTAGTTTGTCCGAGTTCAAAGAAGGGTAACAAAAAGGAAGGAGCTTCTGAATCCGTTCATTCTCCTGCTTAAAAAAAAAAAGGGATTCTGTTAAAAAAGTGGCGGTTGAGGATAAGAGACCAGTTAAGAAATTGAAAGTTCAAATTCAAGAGGGAACTGATTCGGAAAAGGTTGCTACGAATGTATGTAATGTGTTTTTTGAATATGATTCGAATATTATTCGTTGCTTTTATTATTTTATTTTTTTAGGTTTTGATTTGTCTTTTTTTTTGTAGGATTGGCAGCTTTTGATTAATCCTGATGATTATTTTGTTGCTAAGGTTCAGCGTTCTTTGAGTTATGATGTAATTGTGCAAATAAAAATAATTTGAATGAAACTCAGTTGCGTTTGTTTAAATCTACTTGTTTTGGATATTTTCTTGATATGCCTAAGTCTGAGGTTCAGTATCAGTTGATTCATTCTTTGTTATTGAGGGAGTTGAAGCAACCTAATATTTTTGAATGTTGGTTTGAAGTTTGTAGAAAGAGGTTGAAGTTTTCTATAGAGAAATTTGCACTTGTTAGTGGTCTGAATTATTTATTTGATGTTAGGAATGTGGGTATTTTTTCTGAGAAGAATAATCTTCTTGATAAATACTTTGGTGGTTTGAAGAAGATTAATAAAAGTCTGTCTAGGAGTATTTTTTTGCAAAACGTTGGGATAGCGATAAAGATTGTATTAAGATTGTTGTTCTTTATTTTATTGAGATGTTTTTGTTTTCTTCTCCAATTGATAAGATGGTTTCCAGGAAGATTTTGAACATTATTGATAATGGTTCTTATGATATGTACCCTTGGGGTAAAGATGTTTATGATTGCACTATGGAATCATTGAAGGGAAAATTAGTTGGAAAAGAAAAGAAGTTGCATGGTGATGCTTTTGTTAGGCTAAGCAGAATGTTATGGATGATGATGATACTTTTGTTAGTCCCGTTGTGAGGAAAATGGAGGTTAAACCTGCATATTTTAAGAAATCTCCTTTCGTAAATGAGTTTGGTTCATCAAATGCTGCTGAAAAAGAGAAGAAAATTAGGACTGTGGTTAAAAGTTTATGTCCTTTTAGTCGAACTATTGAAGACCCTATAAATTATAATAATCGCACTAAGTTTGACTTTTGGATTGCACATGGTTTGAAGAAGAAGAACAAGTATATAATTCTATTTTTTAAAACTGTTTGGTTTTTAAAAAAAAAAATTCTAATTTTTATTTTTTTTATTTTGTAGGAAGAAGATATATTCTGATGCTGATGACCTCATATCTCCTGGTTTAAAACTTGGAGTTGATGTAATTTTTTCAAAGGCTTGGTTTCATACTCTGAACTATTGTGGTTGTTCTTTGTCATCTTCTGTAAGTTTTTATGTTGTTTGTTATTATCTTTTGCACTTTGTATGTGAGTTTGTTGTTGTTTTTTAGTATTAAGTTAGTTTCATATACATAAAATATTCAAAAAATATATTGTTTCTATATATATGTGATGTATGTTGATTAGTTGAATTTCATATACAAAAAATATTCAAAAAATATACTGAATTTCTATATATACATGTGATTTATGTTGATTAGTTGAGTTTTATATACAGAAAATATTCAAAAAATATATTGCTTTTGAATATCATATATAGAAAATATATTTTATATATTTCTGATATATATATATATATTTTGTTATTTGTTTCAGCATATTGATGTTCTTTTTTATTATCTGAGGAAGAAAATGAAGGTTTACGGTGACAGTTGTATTAAATATACAATAACCGATAACCAATTTGACTAGCGTAGTCAGAGTTTGTATTCCAAGTTTTTGGTAAAGAATGAAGATGTTTCTCTTATAAGTTTGCATAATATTGTTGCTGGGTACATTCTTAGGTATTACATGCTTTGTAACACTTCGTGGATAGATGTTGATGAAGTTCTGTTTTCAATTCACGTTTTGAAAGAGAAGCATTGGATATTGGGATGTTTAAATTTTAAGGACAGGTGCATATATGTGTATAATTCATTGATCAGTTCAAAGCATAATGGAGTTGTGTTAGAGACTTTGAAAATCTACAATGTTCTTCTTCCTTTGTTTTGTGATCTTGTTGATTTTTGGGATCATCGTTCTGATCTTGATCTCACTGCTGGAGCTTATTCCTCAACGGATTTGACTGATCCTTTTGATATTTCATTTGTTCAGTTTCTTCCTTCTCAAGAGTATAAGTAAGTTTCTTTGTATATATATATATATATATATATATATATGAGAAACTATTATTGAGGATTTGAATTTTGAGGATATCAGAAACTATTATGCAGTGAGTTTGTATAGCTATGGAAAGTGCAAGCACACTGATGGCATATAATAGTGAAGATGAGTGTCCTAGAAGGCTAAAGCTAGGAGAGAGAGAGAGAAGAAGATAGTTGGTTAAGATTAGGAGAAATTGTGGTGGATTTATTGTTATGTTGAATCTGAATATTTAGAATTATAATATTTTATTGTGATGAGAATATTGGTTATATGTGTAGTTTTTTATATTTTATAGTTTGTTTACTTGTTTCAATAATATCCGAATGAATTGGTAAAAAAAAATTGTATACTATAATATTTTATACTATAAGATACGAATAATATTCAGAACATATACGGATAATATACTAATTATATATTATAAACCTGAAATATACGAGTAATGTACTAATGGTATACTATAATATTTTTATTTTATACAATAACATCAATATATGTATATTTTTTATTATGTCTTTCAATTGTATGATATTCGTATAATAAGCGAGAAATAAATGAAAAGTATTCTTTTTTTTATTTTATTTTGTTTAAGTATGACAGATTGTATAATATACTGAAAATATTTGAAAATTTTTATGATGTCTGTAGTATGTTTCTGCAGGTCTTACAGATTGTATCATATACTGAAAATATTCGAAAAGTTTTATGATGTATGTGGTATGTTTCTGCAGATCTTACAAATTGTATCATATACTAAAAATATACTGAACATATTCAAAAAAATTTATGATGTATGTGGTATGTTTCTACAGGTTTTACAGATTATATCATATACTGAAAATATTCAAAAATTGTTATGATGTCTGTGGTATATTTATGCAGATTTTTTTGTTGTGTCCATAGAAGCCACATCTGCTACACTTGTGTTTAGTTTTGCTTTTCCATGGAGCTTTACACCTTTTTTTTTTGTCTTCGAGAGGTAGGACAAGTATATCTTTGACTTCATTTGGTATATTCCATGTAACT
>CATIWO010370518.1:0-19086 GCA_949673435.1 Macaranga tanarius | reverse complement strand
AATATATGAGAGTTAGGCCTTTTTTTTCCTATTGGTAGCATTGTTCGTTGCTTGGCGAATGGTGATAGGTCTTTTTGGCTTTGCGCGCCTTCATGTTAACCTTCACATTTCTCCAAGCTGTTTGGGTTCAAGGTGCTCGACGAAATGCCTGAACAATGCTTTCCTTTACTAAGGTTTCTATCCATTTCTTTGTTTCGCCTAAAACTTGCGCTGAATTGAACACTTTACACCATTCTTTTGTACCCTTTAATCTTTTTGAAGGTAATTCCAGAAATAAGAAGCAAAAGGTTATGTCTTTGCACTTTGTTGATGTCAAAGAACACGGTTCCTTGTTGGGGTCTCTTGAATTGAAAAACAAGAATTATGGGGATTTTCTTTTGAGTAATTGTAGTGGGTTTGTTAGGAGGTGTAAAACAGATTGGGAAAGTGAAGGTGATTTTGCATTAGAAGCTGATATTTTGGAGTTTATGAAGAATTCTGAGACGCCTGAGGCGTTTCCTAGCAAGAAACAGTTGGTTGACGGTGGGAGGATAGATCTTGTAGAGGCTATTTTGAAGCAAGGGGGCTGGCTTGCTTCTGGTTGGGACCTGGATGATGATATTGCGAGTGAGAAAGATGGGCTTTTTTGTACTGATGATATTAATTTGGACTTTAAAAGGGATAAAGAATTCAAGAATGGGGCGATTCAAGAAATAGTTTTAGAGAGCAACGGTGGAAGGAGTCTTGAAGTTTCTTCCTTTGATGGTGGTTCATATGCTCTAGCTGCTTCCTCGTCCGGTAGATCACTGTGAGGCTTCTAATTTTTGGTTTACTTAATTGATTTTTTTTGTTTCATGTAAGATTTTGTAGATGATATAAGTTAACGGATAAAGAAGTTTGAATTGAAGGGAGAGGAGGAAATGATTGTTACGTGTAGGGTAATCATGTTGCCTCCACCAATCTGAAGCTTACTTTTTTTTGTTTGCTTGTTACTATTTTTTTATTTTGGCTAGTCCACAATTTGATTTTGGGACAAACGGTCCTTGCATGCGTCAAGAAAAGGTTTTACATCTTGGAACATAAGGGTATCATGGGTTGCTAGTCCACTGTTATAATGCCCAGCTGAGATGTGACAAGAAGTTGAAAAGCTGTAATATTGTCATTATTTCTTTGTTTTGGGGTAACCAATTGCAAATAGTAATGCTTTGAAATTTTTTCTTAACTCGTGAAGTCTTAACTATTTTCATTTCATCATGGATTGATAAATACTTTGGGTAGCTTCTTGACAAATTTTTTTATTTTTTTATTTGGTACCCAGAGAAACAAAGGCTGATGATGATTCTGGAATTGAGGGTATACTGAGTCGGTTGGAGAAAGAAAGGAATATGAATTTTGGGATTGGAGTGAGTGAGAGAGCAGGAAGTACTCATGTAGAAAGTAATAATTTTGCACACAACTCGCTGGCTAAAAGCTCAGAGAATTTGGTAAGATGATTTATTTAACTTTATAATAGTGTCAAGTACCATTCTTCAATTCCAATTTTTGCTGGTTGCTACACTTGTGAACTATTAGATACCATTCTTCAATTCTATCTTTGCTGGTTGGTATACTTGTGAACTATTAGATACCATTCTTCAATTCCATTTTTGCTATCTGGTACACCTGTGTACTAGTCTCAACAAAATGTACATTGGATATTCGGAGCAATGGACATGTATTTGTATTTGAAAAAAATGAACTAAGAGAGATTTTTTTCTCCTTTACCATATGGGTAAGGTTATCCATCTTACTGTGTTGAACTGTTAATAACTTGGTGCTATCAACCTCCGTGCATTATGTTATCATGCCATTATGCTATAAACAATCTGCTAACTATCAACTGTGATATGAGTTATTAAATAGAGAAATAAGCATGTTAGATATATTATTCAATAAAAAAATTCATATTACAATTAAAAGCTAATCAAGGGGTACAAGGGGTACTATTATCCCATCCATCAAAATTGGAAAATAAAATGGTTAGCTGTTCATTTTGTTTGTTATAATGGAGTAAGGTTCTTTGATGTTACCCTATTCATTTTGTTCTTTGATTATGTCTTTGCTGACCAAGTTCAGAGCTTCTGGTTAAGGATATGTTGGCACATCAATTACTTTCTTGTTCTTTTGAGGGGATAAGATATTACAATGAATGCAATAATCATTTAAACTGTGATAAGGAAATACATAACATTGTTGCTCTGAACCTAACTTTTGCTGTTTGTTTCAATGAGAAAGACAATTGCTGGCCCAGAAAGAAACAGTAAACTGGCATCATCAAGCTCCAATAATGGCACAATCAATGATTCAGAGGATGAGCATGGTAACTGCAGGTCTCAAACAAAAATTGATGGTTTCAGACATTCACTTGAGCCAGATGAATGGCGAATGTGGAGCATTAAGAGGGCAGGTGCTTCAGAAATTGAATTTGAAGGTATCTTATTTTCTGGTTTCAGGTGGCCTCTTTCTTTAAATAATAAATAAATTAACCTCTATTTATATTTACAATGTACAGCTGATGAATTCTTCTCTCCCGGAACTAGAACAGGAAGTGAGATGGATGCTTTAGGAGAAGAAATACAAGAAAAAACCAAGGGTGCTACTGAACCCTTTAACAGAGGCAAAGAAAACTCCTCTAAGGAAAGGGTTAAGTTCAACGACATACGAGGTCGCCTTCAGCAATTGGAATCAGAACTTTCTTCTGTACTTGACACATTAAAATCAAACACTGGTGAAAATGTGTTACAGAATGTGGGTACCATCTTTGGCCTTTCAAATTGATATTTGGTGATAATATTTTCTAGTTCTTTTTCGAGAGAAATTAAATATTTTGTTCTGGCTTTTAGGTCACTTGAAGGTCACCGTAAGATATTTGCTAGAAACATGCCTTTCCCAAACTTCTGTTTGTTTTTTGAATAATCTTTATAAGCCAATTCAAATACCGTGGGTTTTTTTAAACTAATCTTTCCTTGCCTCTCACTCCATCAGCAATACTCAAGCTTTTTCTCTTTCTCTCTAATTTCATGAATTTAAATAAGAATTTAAACAGGATCTTCTAATTTCATGAATCTCTTTCTCTCTCTCATGCATTGAAATTTCTGGGACTGCAAAGTTTCTTTGTCAAACTTGTTCACCAAATTTAAAATAATCAAAGAACAGCATGAAAAGTTCAATTTTGGCCATGACTTTGGGAGTATAAACTCTTATTTCCTGCACGGAAGGAATAGTTGCACTTGCACAGTCCCTAGCTCAGTCTCATCTTCTTAATTTGGTCAGATTCCACTGTGCATGTAGTTTGTATAGAGAAATTTATCATGTAACCATATTTTGAACGCTTTGTAAACCTGCTTTTATTCTTCTCCGCCAGGTTCAGGAAGGTTCTTCTAACGATTTAATGAAGCTTTCTGATGCTTGGGAGTTCCAAGAAAATGAGATTATCAAAGCTCAAGATAGGCTACGGTCTACACGAGCAAAATTGGCAGTATTGGAAGGGAAAATGACACTTGCAGTAATGTAAGCACAGTTTATCAATCTAACAGTGCATTGTTCCAATTAGTGTAATCAATTTATAATTCCACATCTGTACTCTGCACTTGGACAGTGAATCGCAAAAGATTATGGAAGAGAAACAGAGAAGGGTTGATGATGCTCAGAAAGCTTTACGCCTTCTCCGTACTGCATGCATAGTTTGGACTAATTCAGCATCAGAAGTGCTCTTAGCTGGATCTTTTGACGGGTGGACCACCAAGGTATGATCCTGAATCTAAATAAATTATTTTGAAATGATGACTTTGCTGAATAAACATGATAGAGGGAGAGTCCAGCCTTCCCTTGGCTCCCAGGACTTCTAACTTCATGCTTTTTGCAAGAGAAGCAAGGGAGCTTTGTTTCCTACAGTCCATTGAAGCCAAAGGCTGATGATATTGCATGACTTTAATTATGTTTGTGGGTCAATGATAGAATTTGCTAGAAAATTTATGCTTATATTATAACAAGGGAGTGTGACTACTTGAGATGTCACAATTGAAATCAGACTAATTCCACAATTGGGTCTCAGGTCCTTTTTCCTTAGGCTAGTGCTTTTGTTTGGCCCTCAACAAAATTATCTCTTAACCTAACCCCTCTCACAGCAGTCGATAATGGCATAATCCCCTTCATATAAGACAAGCATACTGCCTTCAAGGCTCTTAGCAATAATCTCCTCATTGTGCTTTAGTAAATGCCATACCGAACAGGGATGGCAATGGGGCAGGTGGCCATGCCATTTTTCAGGTACTTTGTTTGCTTTTCCTATCGAACACAGTTTAGTCAAGGGTCTTCATTCAATGCCTTATTCTTTGTAAGTTTAACTCAAATGCACAAGACCTGCATCTCAACTTCTGCTCCTTCCAAAACTTCAACAAAAGAATGTGTAATTCTTGGCACTTCTTCAGATTGCTGTGTTCATTCTTTTGCACAGATCGTTGATGAGGCATATCAGGGCTATTGTTGAAATTGTGATCTTGCAGGTGGGGCAAGGTGATGAGCGGTTAAGATCTTTATTGGCCCAAGTAAGGAGTTGGGGTGAGGACAGGAGGATATTGTGCTGTAGATCAGGGGAGGAGAAGGAGACCGGGAAACCAGTCCAAACCAACCCTTTTTCAGTTTCTAAGGTTGAATAGTGATGCTTCCAGTGACCAGACTGAAGTTTACTGGAAATAAAAGGAGCTTGCATATTATTAAAATCATATTTTATTCATCCTAGTTGGGGGAGCTTGGGGAGTTCAGTGTTGTTTTAGTATATAGAAGAGTATATTTAGTGATGCTTGAAAGGTTTGTCTGGTTTCCAGAGAATGTTTGTAGAATTAGGGATTAATAGCTTTCAAGGATTTGTTTAGTTGATTTCAGTTCCAATTATTTCTTCATCTCTGTTATTGCTATTTTAGTATATAGGAAAACAGTAATAGAAACCATGGAGGTTAGGTGTTTTGCTTGTATGTGCAAGTGACTGAATGAAATATTGTTACAATCACAATTTTTTTCCTCACTTCATTTGAGTTGCCTATCCGGACCATGATTAACAACGTATTTTGTTAATTTGCAGAGAAAGATGCAGAAGTCAGGCGTTGGTATTTTTTCTCTGTGCATGAAATTGTATCCTGGCAAATATGAGGTAAATCAGAATCATGTTCTTGAAGCACCTGATCGTTTTTCTTGAAATTCCCTCAAATGAGAGCATTTTCAGCATTTGAAATTGTGATGCAGATCAAGTTCATTGTTGATGGTGAGTGGAAGGTTGATCCCCTACGCCCTACTGTTCGCAATGATGGGTACGAGAACAATGTACTTATAATCACGTAAGGTAGAAGTCATGCAACGGAGAGCATGAGAAGACACTTTCATAGTCCTAAAATGAAATCCATGTAACAAGGTTTTTCTTTATTTCCTTTTAACCCTTACCCCTTGTAAACAGATAGAGCGAGTGGTAGATGATTCTTTTATTGGAGAGGATTAGGATCTGTAGAACAGTTACATATGCCTTTTTATTAACCCCATTTCTTGTTCGTCTGTTGACATAAATCTTTAATGTATAAATCGCCTTCTTATTTAATCAATTTCTCAAGAAATTCTAAAGAATTTCTAACAATATCTTCTGTATTGTACATTTTGAATCTCATAATTGAAATATGGTTGTACACAAAGTATTCCTCTAGTGCTGAGGGCTTTTAGAACGCTATAAATTTGAATTGATTCTGGAATTAAAGAAAGGTTGCAGTTTGCTTGGTGAATGATGCTTAGAAACAGCAGATAGTGCACATGAGATATATGCCTACGGACAGATGTTAGCATGGCTCAACGATACTATTTAGTGAGAATTTCTACCTTGTAATATTTTATAGATTTTAAACTGGGTGACAAAAACATAATGCCAAATTGTGATTGTTCATATCACACCATTCTTTTATGTGTTCTAGCATGATGAACATGTACAAGAGCAAAAACCTCGTAAAAGCCATCAAATTACAGCCAAAGTGTTAACTAATGTTCTGAAAAAAATGGCAAGGACTATAATACTCGAAATCATTGCAATTACCACTACGAACACCAGAAAAGAATACAAAATCATGCATAGAGCTGCTAGACATAGTAATAACAGCATGATACAGTAAAATATGCCTCTAATTGGATTAAAAATATATAAATGATCGAAGGAACTAGTTTGTTTTCTGGTATGTTTCAGCCAGTTATAAAGGGGTGATTTACATCTCAAAATTCCATGAGCTCTCAGCAGATAGTTTTGGCATGCATAGGCCCTCAGCCAAATTAAAAGATGCTAAAATCTGCCAGACAAAAATAAGAAAAAGTCACAACATGAAGATTAGGCATAAAAGAGTACTGAATATCAAATAATAAATCAAGCATATCAGCAATATCGAATTCCTCTCTAAATATTTTTGTTAATATAATTAATGGTGTTTGATATGCATCATCTACAAATGTATGTAAAGTCATTTTGTTACACTGTTTGTATACATGATCAGTAAAACAAGACTACAATTATATAGCAAGTCATTTAAAGAACATCAGAAAACTAAAAACCAAGGGATATGAAACGTTTCTCTACAGATTTACTTGAACTTGGCAACCTCAAAGACATGATAACAGAGTTAAGTCAGCTTATTTGCATAAACACTCAAAAAGATCTGTCAGCCCTGTATTATAGCTTAAGGAAACTAGCTACTTTTGATCCCAGATAAAATGATACCTTCATATTTTGAAATTGACACAAAGCCACAATGCCATCAGTATTTAGTTATGGATTCAAAACTTAATGGTCAAATAGCCAGAACCTAAAGTGGCATCAGCGATCACCACTTAAACATAAAAAGCTTTGCTTGTATCATGGAAACTTCGGAATTTTCTCTTAACTTTTGTCCGCAAACAGGCACATGCCATCTAAACATGCATCTCATAAAAGCATGAACACAAGACAAAATAACTCAATCTTAGTGTCTACAAGCAATAAGCATTACATATATTTCCTAGAACAGATTCTCACACCACAGGTCTTTCCCAATCCATACTGTCTCATTGTGTCCTAGTGTTATCATCCCAACTGTAAAAGATCAGTCATCCATCTCTTGGCCAGTTTGCTAAATCTAGATTCTAGAGCCAGCAGCAAGAATTAAATCATTTCCAAACTCTAATCCTTTCACATTCCCTGCAAAAATTAATCTGAAGAATTGCAAAATTTTTAAGCAGTTGACTAATTGGTTAGTCTAATAAGACTTGAGCACTCTAAAATTCAACCCCATAATATAATCAACACCCTGCTTATTACAAGTATGTGCTGCTTGAATCTTCCCAAAAGAAAAAAAAAAAATGCACAAATTAAAAGAGAGCAAACCAAAGGTAAAGTCCATGTACCTTAACCCCTCCTTCTTGGTTTAGCAATGATTTCCAAGACCACTCAACACCCAAATCCTTGCTGGCCGTCTCATAGGAAACTCTAACAACATCACCGTCAATTCTATGAGAAACAGCTAAATCCCAAGAATTCTTACCAAAATCAAACCCAGGCTCAATTGCTGTAACTCCTCTATGCACATAGCTATACTTCAACTTACAATTCTTTGTACCCAATTCATAACTACCAAATAACTTGTTAACAGGATCAAGAACAAGAGTACCATCCAAAACCGTACGATTTTCATTTCTTGAATGACTATAAGTCCAATTCACCTGCTTCTCCATCACATTTACGCTGTTCATAAACTGAAACCGAACACCCTGCACATTACCCACAAACACTAAACACCCAGAAGCTCTGAGAGACTAAAAAGTACAAGAACAGAAAAAAGGTGAAAACTTTCTTTGAGTTTTAGTTGAATTGAATGTGAAGACCTGATTGGGGACGTCGTAATCGACAATGAAGGAGCCAGGTTTTTCGAGGGAAAGACAGAAGTCATCGACGTCGACTGCAGGAGTGTTGCCGGCAAAGACAGCGTTGCCAACAACTGCTCGGAGCTTGACATCTCCGGCGTTGGCTGTGACAGTTCCGGTGACGCCTTTGTTACCTCTGAAGGCGACAGCGCTTCTTATCATATTTTCTTTTGTTGTGGGTTCATACACAGATTGTTGCTAGTGGAAAAGGGTCTTTCGTTGCATTTGTTGCAAATATCTGTTCGTGTGTCTCTGTTTATAGCGGCAGCTATTTATTTATTTATATTTTTTTTATAACCACCAATCTAATTAATTTCATCATTTTTAATAATTAATTTAGCCGGATGATTTAAAATGTTGTTTAAACAAAAACAATTTTTTGTGAACTAATTTAATAGTCGTTGGTGCAAATTTTTTTACCAATTTTTTCATTCAAATGATTGTTAAAAATATATATATATATATTTATCCTAATATTGTATGTTTGGTTCTAATAAATTTTATGGAATTTATTTGTAAATTTAAGTCAATGTATTTTGTTTAAATGAAAACTTTATAAAATTTATTTTTAATTTTTTAATTTTGTGGAAATATTAAATTAATTCGTATTGATAAATTGTGTTTAGTTTAAAAGAATTTGAAATTGATTTGGAAATGAATTCTATTTAAATTTCATTTGAAAATAAAATTAATTTTTTAATGGAATTAAACCAAACAAGAAATAATAACAATAACGGTAATAATAATAAGGGTAAATTATAAATTACTCCCTATATTTTATCATATTGTATTACTTTATACTTGACATTTCAAAAATATATTTGTTCATAATTTTTTTTTGTAATATTATACTATTTCCCCTTCTGTCAATATTTCCGTTAAAATTACCGTTAATTGACATGAAATAACAATTATACCCTCCAGTGGAATGTAGATTAATTAAAAATAATTATTGTTTACCCCCTCTAATTTATCATATTATACTACGTACCCCCTGAAATTTAATATATATATTTTTTATTTTTTTCACTATTATATTTTTACTCTTTTTATCAAATTTTTTATTAAAATTATTAAAATTATTGTAAAATATGTATAAATAGTCAAAATAACATGTAATTTAAAAAGTGGTTCAAACATAAATAAAAATAATTTTAATTAATTTAATCAATAAACCTAATAGATTAAACTAACAATTCAAATAAAAATAAATAAATTTTGAAGCTCAAAAAGTATTTATACTTGATTAAATTTTTTATGCAACAAATATGTCTAGTTAATATTTAAATGGAGATATTTAAGATTAAAAACCATTAATTAGTGATTACTAAAAAATTTGAGTAAATTAAAGTTAAAATTAGGTATTTTTTATATTAAGAAATAGTATAATCATAATTTTATAATTAATTAATAATAATTTTAATATAAATATTGATAAAAATTAGTATTATGATGAAAAATATAACTTTTAATGTTGAGGGGAAAATAGTATGATAGAGTTAAATAGAGGGGGTAAATAGTAATTAAGTTTAGTACTAAAGGTTATTTTAGTAATTTTACATTAGTTAACGGCAATTTTAACGAAAAAACTGACAAAATGGATAAATAGTATAATATTACAAAATAAAAGGATGAACAAATATATTTTTGAAATGTTAGGATGAAGTAGTATAATATGGTAAAATAGAAGGGGTAATAATAACAATAATAATTAATGATAATGTTAATAATAATAACACTAATATGAGCAATACATCAACCCAGCATGTGAATAATGTGTATGGCACTTAGCTATAGATGAATTATTAATGAATTATTTTAATTCTGAAGCAATAATGACTGTTTAATAATAATAACAACAACAATAAGCAATGTGAGTAGCGTGGAAGGATAGATTTCGTACTCAAATTTATCCTACTTAAAAGAATTTATTATTTTGAAAAATTTTAGATGTATTTTTAAAATTTAGAAAATTTCATCTGTCAGTTTCATAAAAAAAAATTAAATGTAAAGATTCATTTGTAGTTAAAAAATGTTTCTTAGTAAGAGTTAAGATTATTGATTTTGTTGAGAAAAAACAATATTGTGTTTGTGGACTGTAGATTACAAACCAATTATAGGTCCTGAATTCCCTCAAGTACAGTGGCTATAACAAGGTATATCAATTCAAGACATTGCAGTCTCTGCCTGTTTTTGCGCTAATGTTGATGCAAGCATTCTGCATTCAGGGATGGGATCTGTGGCATCTAGTATTGTCCCTAGTCTTTGCAGTTTTAGACAGTAGCCTAGCCTGCCATCCAATTGATTTGCCACCAATATAGTTCACAGCAGTAATGAAAGAAGTTGAGCACCTCAAAACTTTGAGAATGATAGTCTATTATGCGCTGTTAACCTTCTATGCCAGACTCCAGGCATTTTCACCATCTTGAAAAGCAGTCAGGTTGGAGACGGGGAAGTGACAGACCTTACAACAAATGTAAACCCGCTGCCACAATAAACTATGATTTCTCGGTTCCCAGCTTCGTCACCTAGGCTGACTGATTGAGGATTGGTTTGGTCGATTGTGTTCCCCAAGCCAAGTTGACCATGTTCACCCCATCCCCATGTTTGTATTGCTCCATCAGCTGTCATTTAAATAACATCAAAACAAGCTCATGACGAAATAACCCCTAGGGGAAAAAATAAGCATCTATATTTGCAGTAAAAGGGAAAAAAATCTTGCCTGTTATTAAAGCAGAATGCTCAGATCCTGCTGCAATCTCCACAACTTCCACCCCGTCAAGACTAGAGACTCTATCCAAAATAGCAGGTGTTGAATCTGTTGTCAAGTGGAAAAATGAAATTGTATATCGGATTCAGCAAATGCTAGAAAAAATATGATTTCCTGTACGTAGTTCTATTGGCTAGCTGAAATTTTGGATAGCAATTGTAACTTATGCTTTACCAGTTAAATGTTTTGCTGGGCTTATTTTCTCAAGATCACCAAGTGCTCCGTGGCGATCACCCCCAAGGATAAAGACTTCACCATCAACTGTCAAAGATATCCATATTGACAAGTCAGGGGCCATTCTCAAATCTTTACAAAAAAATTGTCAACGAGACGAGAGTAAAGAGAGGACTTAACACACCACACACAGACACAAAAGAAAAAGAAAAAGATTTTACCAGTCATTGCTAAAGCATGGTTCCATCCAAGTGCAACTTTAATAAACTGCAAAGTTGAAACCAAATGCTGAGGACTAAAAACATCAGAAGTGCCAGGAAACCCTCTTCCCCAAGTGAACAGATGACCATCAGCTGGTTTAACCAGTATGATAAAACGTGAAAGATGTTCTGCCTTTACTACAATGTGAAGAAGTATGTACTGTGGGCATGCTTACCAGATAATGCAGCACTATGATCTCCATTTGCATTAATGCTACTGATTTCAATGTCTTCAAGTCCGCAGGTAAGCTGGGGAAGGCTAATGGATTTAATCTTATCATTGGAGATACCCAATTGACCACGCTTTCCAGAACCAAAACCATAAACTTGGTTTCCTGAACAATCTGATCCACAGTGACCTCACTTGTTAACCTGAGTTTTACACACAGTTCACTAAACAGCAATTTTTTTTTTTTTTTTTTTTTCAAAACTTTTGCTCTGAAGAACCAAATATTAGACATGTATTCCAATTTTACCATTGAATCTCGTTGTCCCATTCACATAAGCAATTCCAAAGGAAAAAAGGCAATTTCCTTGTTCTATCTGCTTCTTAGCAACTTGAAATCAAGTTATAGTACATATAAATTGTCTTTAAATAATATTAATCATTCTTCAATCATATAAAATGGGCATATAAATATCTCTATGAAACATCATCTCCACATCATTACATAGCGAGCAGAAGTGAAAAAGAGTGCACAAGCCTACTACACATTTACCTTTCAACAAGACAAGTGAATGTCGCATGCCACATGCTAGCTGCTGAACATGCCTACTGGCAAAGTAAGAGACTTGAAGAGGAGTAGTATGTAATTTATAATCACCATGCCCAAGCTGGCCAAACGAACCGTCTCCACAGGTAAAAACACACCCTTCATCTGGGAAGTCCTCAAAAAGCAAAAAATCAATAAAAGATTGAATTTTTTAGGTGAAAAAACACAAGATATAAAAAATAGCAGAAATAAAGAATAGACCTGAAACAAAACCAGAGTGGTTCCAGCCAGCAGAGACATGAGTTATAACGTAACTATCCAAGAAAGTTACAGGCTTTGGAAGTAAGCGAGTGACCATATCTCCATGGCCAAGCTGGCCAGATGTTCCTCTGCCCCACGTCAATACTTTCCCTCCTATTTGATTAACAGAGAGAGATTAAAAAGCGAGTCAATTTGATTTCAAAGAAACACAAGAAAAGTGAAGAAAAAAGAAGTGGGTGGGTTGGAGGTACCAGAAGTCAAGGTGATAACATGAGCACCGCCGCAGGCAAGGGTGGATATATGCCCAAGAGAAGGAAGGTGAAGGAGTTGAGGGAGATGCTCGTCCTCCAGCTTTCCGGTGCCTAACTGCCCATCAGTTCCTGCTCCCCAACTCCACACTTGTTGCTGCTCATATTGCCTTTGTTCTTCGTTTTCTTCTGGTTTCTCTGTTTCTTTTCCTTTTTGGTTTTCTTCTTCCATCACTACTACCACTCTGTACTCGGATCTCTCCCTCTGTTTTCGCAAGCTTCGAGTTTTGACAACATCTCATGACCGCCACGTCGTATCACAGTCCAAATAAAAAGTCCCATTTTCATCTTCTCTTTGATGGGCCTTCTGGGCTTTGCGAATTCTTGATACAATTACGGTCCAATTGTTTTTCATTTTTTTTATTCTTTCATGTTAATTGTTTTTTCTTTTTTCATTTTTCATTTTAAATAGCCTATTGCTAACTTAAAAATCGTGTACATGGAAGAAATTGTAGTGAAATTTCATCCTTTATATTGAAGGGGTAATGCAAGTGGCAACGCCTTCAAAAAGGAGACAGCCTGATTTAAATAGTATTGTAATGATGTTAGATTCTGTAATACAAATAAGTAAAGCTCTCTTCTACAAATTTATTGCCAGAATGCAAAGTCAATTGCCAAATGAATTTGTCAAAATCTTTCCGTTTGTGAATGCACTGCTCTTTAATAAATAATCATGTAATTATTGAAGAAGTTATACAATAACAAATAGCACTTCAACAATTAATCACTAGCTTTCACTTGCAACTATAATTCATTCACAAAAGCCTTAATTGCTTCAAGAATCAAGTAAATTCAAGCCATTAATATATGTCAGGAAAAATGCAATTCCACAATTATCCAACTCTTCAAAGATATGATACATGTATATTAGTGCTAAAGAAAACTTTTATATCAAAATTAAAAAAAAAAAATTACAACGCATATATCAATAAAACAAAAAATAAACCGGCGCTACACAACACGACCAACAGAAACATCTATAAAAGAAGCCAAAGAGCAATGTAGTATCCAAATCCTTCACTAATTTCTTCTTAGTTGCCAGTTGCCACCCTTATATGCAACTTCTAGACACACACTTAGTTCCTATCCATCACTAAAAAGTAAAAACTAAAGACACACTGATGATACAAGAGAGCATACCCCTTTAAAAATGAGAAAACACTTTGCTAGAGGATATCATCATAAGCAACTATGTCCCTGCCTTTGAAAGGCACATCTAACATGGTAGACGCATCACTATTATTACTACTACTTCTCGGGTTGACAATTGCCGAAGCAAGCTTATTACCTCTTCCATGTCTGCTTAAAGGTATCTCAGCCCGCAACAGTTTAGAGGATGATGATCCACTCTCCTTACTACCTCTAACCCGAACACCTTCCCTCCACTGCGCACGTGGATCTGTCGCCCATAGCACCTGTACCTGCACCAAAACCAAAAAGGCAAATAAATAAACCTCCTTAGAGAAGAAATCAACGGGGCCTTCTGAACTGGTAGGTGATTAACAATTTGCTTCAAAAATCAACATTTTAGCCTAACTAGCCCACAATTTTCACAATGTGGGTATCATTGAACAGAAATTGGTCATAGACTAATTAGGCAAAAAAAGCTAATTTTGGAGCTAATTGGACATTTTCCACAACATCAAGATGCAAATTGATATTTAACCTGACAACGTTTTTTCCTAAAATGTTTGATGCTTTCAGTGGCTAAGCAATAACTGGATCTAAACCAACATATGAAACAGCAGAATTGCAAGCAATTTTACAAAATACCCAGGCAAAAATATAGGATTTCGAGTTCAAAGAAGGGGTAAAAAAGTAAAAAAGCCCGAACCTTTTTGGAATCAACGGTGATGCCGAAGGAGGCATCAAGGGAAGCAGCAATGGCAGCTTCAGCCGAATCTTTCGTACGGAACGTGATGAACCCTACATCACGGTCAATGCGGATGCGAGAGATTTCACCGTAGATCTCGAACCTTGATTTCAAGTCAAGAACGGAGCAATTCGAGGGCAAACCCATGACGACGACGGCAGGTGGAGGCAGAGGCTTAGAGGTGGGCTTGTCGAGTTCTTCATCGTCGGTGGAGGGCGGAGGAGGATGAGGACGACGCCGTTTAGGGAAGGGAACACGGTCGTGGCGCGAGAAGTAGGGTTTGTCTCTCTTGCGACTCATTAGATTTTGAACTGAAGTGAACTAACTGATTCTGTTGTGTTGTGTTGTGTTGTGAGCTCAGTTTGGCAAAAGCAAAAGGATTGTGTGGTTAACCACACGTGGCAACGATGCGGATGATACGCTGTCGTTTTTTAGTTCAATTAATTCTTGTTGAAAATTCTTTTTGTGTACCCTTTTTAAAAATATAATATTTTTTTAACTGATTTTTAATTCCCTATCAAAAAAAAACGGCAACAGCAGAAATTGAATTCTTATTTATACACTTAATATCCGCTCTTTTTACTATTTAAACTATTTATTCAAAACAAAAAAACAATATTTTTATCTTAATGGCTTTCCACAAATTTAATTTTTTCTCCGAATTTTTCCATGATTACATTAACACTACCTCATAAAAATCAATTTAGTGATTTATATTATTCAAAAATATTTTATATTTGTAAAAATAAACATAGATATTAAGTTGATTTTATTAAGAATTTTCAATTTAATTTTTTTAAATGTAGAAAAAAATAAACAAGAGAGCCATTCTCTTCTGCAACATCTGAATTTGTAAAAATTGCAAAAATTATATTTTAATTAATTAAAAATAAATTTGTAATTTTTTTAGAACACTTTGAGTATTACATATGTTGAATTATTTTACACATATTTTAGAAAATATTAAAATAATTTGATAAATCCAGGAAGAGTAATGAAACATCATTATTACTTCGTTAAGTCCTCCTCCCCTACATTTGTTGCTTCTGCTTTAGCCCTTCTCTTGTTTTTGTCACTTCTCTAAGGTGGCTAACTACGAGGTCGGTACTTAATTAATTAAATGTTATTTGCTGCCACTAGGGGAGCAACACTCCCCCAATTTGTGACGTGAGAGCCGAGCTATCAGAGTCTTCCTCCATTTCCTCAAAAATTTCCTAACTTTTTCCTAAAATCAGCTGCGATTTCGGTTCTTAACTCATAACTAGGAAAAAATGTGAAATTTCTGCGTCACCTAATCCTCAATTTTGATCAAATTCTGAAGCTTCCGACACCCACTTCTGCTTGTCTTCTTTTTATCTTAAAATGGCTGCCTCTGTCTCACAATTGCTACAATCGGTCTCTTTTAGGAAGACCCATCTCACAATTTTGCCCAGTAATGTAAAAAAATCTGATCTTTTTCCTTCCATTACCCAAAAGAAGCTATCTTTGATCAAGTCACAGCCATTCTTGGCACTTCAAACGGTTAATTTTCCAGGCTATAGTCGTTTCTCGGCTGCTCCCTTCACTACAACTAGAGCTGCTGCTTCTTCTTCTTCACATGGGTTCCTTGGTCCAGCTGAAGATGAAAAGATATTGCCTTTTGTTGAGGAAAAACCAGCAAAGTTTCTTTTTTGGGTCGCGTTTTGGGCTTCCATTTCTCTTGCTTGGTTTGCAGTTTCAAGAGATGCTAATGCAGTTGTTGATTCTATCAAAGCTTCGAGCTTTGGGTTAAAGATTGCTAGTTCTCTTCGAGGTTTAGGTTGGCCTGATGAGGCTGTTGTGTTTGCTCTTGCTACACTTCCAGTTCTTGAGCTTCGTGGTGCTATTCCTGTTGGTTACTGGATGCAACTTAAGCCTATAACATTAACAGTCTTATCTGTCATTGGGTTAGTATCTTCATGCTTGTTACAAATCAATGCTCATGATAAGGATGCTTTAATGGACATAAATGTATTGTTGGTCAAAATTGCTTTGCTTTTCTCAATTGCCATAAACCTATTTGAAGATATGCACGTTTAACATTTAATTATTGCATGAATTTGTGCTTGATATTTTTTGCTTTTTTCAATACGTGTTTCAATTAATTTTGTTTCTGTAGAATAGGTGTGCAATAGAGATATAAGTTCCAGTTCTGTGGGTGTTTCATCATGTTCTCATTAGCTAGGACATTTTGCAACATTAATACTGCAAACGAGAGGTGCATCCAGACATAAGTTATCAGCTTGAGGTTAACAAATTTTGAGTTTTAATTGCAGGAACATGGTTCCTGTGCCTTTCATTATACTTTACTTGAAGAAATTTGCCTCATTCCTTGCTGGAACGAACCAGACAGCATCTCGATTCCTTGACATGCTGTTTGAGAATGCCAAATCGAAGGCTGGCCCTGTGGAAGAGTTCCAGTGGCTTGGGTTGATGCTTTTTGTAGCTGTTCCTTTTCCTGGTACTGGAGCATGGACTGGAGCTATCATAGCTTCTATTCTTGATATGCCATTCTGGTCAGCTGTATCAGCAAACTTTTTTGGTGTTGTTGTGGCTGGACTGCTGGTAAATTTACTAGTCAACCTTGGCCTGAAGTATGCAGTTGTTACTGGTATTGTACTCTTCTTGATATCCACTTTTATGTGGAGTGTCCTTCGAAACATTAGGTCTTTGAGCTCCTCAAAGTGATAATCTTCTGATGGAATAGATTACGTGTGCCTATCAAGAGAGTCAATTTACAATTAATGTTTCCAATCAACGTTTTCTGTCATTTGGTAGTTGAGGGCATTTTATTTTCGTAGATTGTAGCCTTTCATTTTGTGCAGGGAGTTGGCATTCACTGATTGTACTGCACAAGATGTTGTTCATTTTTTTTTGTTCGCACTTTTTAAAGTATTTTGATGTTCCTGAGATAAAAATTATAGAAGTAATCAAATCTCCGGTAAGGGGATTGTGGCTTTGATGAGGTTATGAATGACACTCTTGTTCCCAATTAGTTAAATGAATGATGATATTAATGCAGATGAAACTTATTTATTTAGATTTCAAATTTTCTCATGGTATGGAGATGCAGATGAATCCACAAATTTAAGCACTTGAACTGTCAGAATCTCGTTGCTGTGAATTGCATTTCTATTTTCCTAATACGATCTTTGACCCTGATTGATACTAGAATTTTACCATGAAGGCTATTTTGGCATGGTATTGTATAAATTACTAGTTTATGAAATAGTAATGCAGATTCATAATGTGGGTTGGACATTGTCCCGCTGGAGTCTTTTAGCATTGAACAAAGACAGTGATTAATCATTGGTCATGAGTTATGATGAGATTTGGAGCTAAAACTTTCAGTGACAGATTCCTCAAGTATGCATTGCTCTGCATAACTTCGTTACATCTTACAAAATTCGTGTTACCCTTGACTGGTTTGGTGCTCTATCTTGTTTTAAGTTTTAACAGAAGCATTTATGTGAAAGTCTGCCATTGCTTGTCACCATAAGTATATTGTATCCTGCATCTAGTCCATAGATCTTTAGTTGCAATAACGCTTATGGATTGGTAACTTCCTTTCGGACTTGAATTGGTTAACTATGTTAATGACCTTAGGATTGAAGATTGTAACAGGTGGGGAATACTAATCACTACAGGACGAATTTTTCGGAATCTTCACCTTATGATTACGCTTCATATGCTCGAGGCTCTGATATTTTTTTCAGAGAAAGAAGAAATGCCCTGTTATTGAGGCGGCAAAAGGCTACTATTATGAAGTAGTGATGTTATTAAGTGTTGTGTTTCTTCTGTGCATAAACCTTTAAGTTTTATACTCTGATAGGAGCAAAGCATCAATAGATGGTGTCTCTCACTTGGCCATTTGGTGAAGAGTGAGAAGACGTAGCTGTTTCCTGTGGTGAATTTCCAAAAATCCAATGGAAAAGTAGTGAAGGAATTTGTGGATAGTGAGTTGGACTTCTGAGCTGGCCACATAATATAGGTGAAGGTTTCTGCCCGAAGTTATGAAGCCTAGTCCATAATTAAAGGTATGGACTACAATGATCATTTTTATGTTGTGTGTATTTGAGCCTGCATAAAACACCTAAAATAGATCAGTCATTCCCAATAGAATTTATATTCTGATGCAAGTACAATTGGTACTTTCTTGTACTACAAGAAAGAGTTTACATTTGGTACTTTCTTGTACTACAAGACAGAGTTTAAGTGAACAATTTATTTTAATGGCTTTAATTAGTAGACTTTGTCTACGACGACTTGTAGCATGTAACTAATCTAAAAACATAAAATGTTGGACCATTAATTATATTCATGATGGAAGGGTAATTTGCACAAACAGTCCCTAACTTTTGACCTATTGCCCATCACCGTCCCAAACATTTAATTCGTAACCAAAAACTCCCTAAATTATTATTGCATTGCAATTAAAGTCCTTCCAGCCGTTTTATGCCTAATCACCGCCGGACCTGCTGACGTGGACATACTAACGTGGTTCATGACGTGCCACGTCAGCAACTTCATCACCTCTGGCAATTGACCTACTTTTATGTTGCTTTTTCCTTGTCCATTGCCTTTTTACTTTTGGATTATAAATCTTCATTATTGTTTGTCTATCCTTTTTTGCTGAAAAAGTTTGTGGGTCTTGATTAGTTTGCTTCATGGTGTTGAAAGAGTGTCAGAAGCTTTGCTCATTCTTCTCCCTCATTCCGCTAATTTCTTTGTTTACATTTGTTTGAAGGGCTTTGAAAATTTATAGTCTTCG
>CATIWO010370516.1:0-11165 GCA_949673435.1 Macaranga tanarius | reverse complement strand
GTTGATGTATCTTTCTCATACTAGACCGGACCTAGCATACTCATTAAGTGTGGTAAGCCAATACATGCACTCTCCAAGTGAAGAACATCTCAAAGCTGTATTTCGCATTTTGCAATATTTAAAGACAGCTCCGGGCAAAGGTCTTATGTTCACCAAAAGCACTACCTTAGTTATTGAAGGATATACTGATGCAGACTGGGCCGGTTCGATTGATGATAGACGATCAACTGCAGGGTACTTAACCTTCATTGGAGGAAACTTGGTTACTTGGTGTAGCAAGAAACAAGGTGTGGTTGCTAGATCAAGTGCTGAGGCTGAATATAAAGGAATGGCCAAAGGGGTTTGTGAGTTACTTTAAATTAAAAATTTATTACAAGAACTATAAATTCCTCACATTCTTCCCATGAAGTTATTTTGTGATAACAAAGCTGCTTGTGATATAGCTCATAATCCGGTTCAACATGATCGTACAAAGCATGTAGAGATTGATAGATATTTTATTAAAGAGAAGCTAGAAGCCCGAATAATTGAAGTGCCTCATATTCGATCAGAAAATCAACTGGCAGACATTCTAACTAAAGCAGTTTCAAGTAAAATATTTCATCAAACATTGGACAAGTTGGGCATACAAAATATATATGCACCAACTTGAGGGGGAGTGTAGAAATTCCTGTTTAAGTTTTCTCCTATTTAGGCATAAATCTTGTAAAATTTCTTATATTATTTTTTTCCTATAGTATTCCCTAATCTTTAGGAACATGTAAATTTATATAAAAAGGTTTGTAATATTCTAAATAAGATAACATGAATGAAAAACTCTCATATTCTTCACTTAGCAACCATAGGCCCCGATAGCTAACGAGCTATGAAGCATACATATTGCAAAATTAACACTCGTTTATATGAACCTCATCCCACACTCTCAAGAAAAGTTCAAATCAAGTTTTAAATCAGGCATTGAAAACCTTTACCCCATGTTTAGTTAGTTCAAACAACCAAAGCTATTTGAAAACTTTGACCCCTTGAATTAATAACAAACAAGAAACAAAAATTATAGAAAAAATGCCACAATCTATTGCTTGAAAGATAGATTGATAAGTCAAAATGATGTTCACCACAAACATAAAGTTTGATAAAAACACATGGTTAATAATTTACCAAAGAAAACAATATGATTTCTATTATTGATCCATAACACCAAACTCTATTTAAAATGAAGAAATGGTCTTGTTTATATAGAAATTAAGGCCAAGCACACACCACTATTCTAGACTAACAAACAAATAATTAATACTACCCACTACAGCTATTAACACCCACTAATAGCTTTTATTGACCCACTAACATATAATTAAGGTGTACATGTAACTCCAATGGACATTGTTACCAAAAGATGTTTATTATTATGTTACTAGGCTGTAAAATGGTCTAAAAACACGTCCAAAATGGTATTGAGGCGTGCCCCCATTCATTTGCACCAATTATAACTGTCTTGGACTTCATTTAAGACTCATTCTGCAGACTAAGGGCACTTGTGCAACTGCAGCACTCAGAGAGGTTGCCCCATAATGTATTTCCTTCATCTTTGGCTTATTTTGTGCTTCTATACGATTGCCTCAGGTTTTGCTATCATAGTAGTGCCTCCATGTGTATTTTCACCTTATTTTGATGATGTTATCATGTTTATTTGAGCCTCATTTTGTCCCTCCAAGATTTGGATTGCATTTTGTTATTCTTGGTGCTCAGATTCACATCAGAAAACATTTGATTTTACATTTCAACCCTAAAATTAAAAATATTATATATTTGATATTTTAACCAAATAATAATAGATATTTTATTTTTTTAAAATATTACTTATTCTATTGTTTAAATTTTATGTTAATTATATAACCTATTAAGATTATATTTGTAAAATAAAAAATAATAGAAAAGTAATAAATTTTTCTTAAAGTTATCTTATTTTATAATATCAAGCAAAATCATTAAGAAGAAAAATATATTCACTCACTTGATTGACTCCTCATCTATTATAACATACCTAAAAATTATTTAATTTTTGTGATTAAAGATATAACTAATGTTTAAGAAAAATTATTTTTTTTCATTAATCATTATTTTTATGTAGTTTTGATAGATTATATAGTTATCACAAAAAATTTTAAAAAAAAAAACTAAAATAAATAGTAAATAAAAATATAAAATGCTATTATTTAATTAAAATATAAAATTATAATCTTTTGTAGTATCATGACTAAATTGTGAAAAAATTAAAATTTAAAGGAGTTAATGGTAAAAAGAATTTCTTTTAAAACTTAATTGTAAATGTGGTAAAAGTTTTAGTATTGAAAATATTGTTATCCCTAAAATTAAAATATAAACTTTTAAAATTTTAGGGGGAGAGTAAACTAATTGATTAACTACTATATATAGTATACTAATTAGAGTAATTAATTAGAAAAATAAAAAACTTTAAAGAAATTTATTTTTTGTAATTTATATTTAATTAGTAATTATTAAGAAATGAAATAATTAGTGATTTAAATTTTATTTGTTCAAATTGAATTTTTCATATGAATAATTATGACTTTCATGAGTTAGTGTATTAATTTTTAAGGAAATATTAAAAAATAGCCTGTTTGACTAGGCTTCTTTCTTTTATGATCTGGTCCTTTTTATTTTTTCAGACTTGATTTTTACTTTTTCAATTTTGATCAATATTTCTTTTATCTTTCAAAACCCAACCACCTCTTCTTTTCCTCTTTTATCATCATAAAAAAAAAAAGACTTGCAGAAGATAATCCATCTCCATTAAAGCCATCATTTTCTCTGTTTATCTTTCTCTCTTAAATTAACATTGTTGACCCTGAGCATGATCAAGGTAGAACTAACTCTTGTTTTGACTTTAACAATCAATTTGGTGCTTCTAACAATATTTGTTTTTGTGTGATTATAAGTTAGATTGATTCAAATGTTGAAGCAAGTTTTTGGTTGATTTAGAGCTTCATTAAACACTCGAAATGTCCCTCATAATGTTCTTTAAAGTCCCATGGAGGTGCACAACAAGTTTGGGGTTAATTGGAGCCAAAATATGGAAGTTATGCCAAGTTTGCCACGAAGGCAGGCTTGCTCACAACCTAGGGAAGGCTTCTCACGACCATGAGGAGCCCTGGACAGCTCGTGAGAAGCCTTCTAAAGGAGCTCAACAATTAGATTTGAGGCAGGCATGCTCACGATCCCTTCTTATGATCATGAGGGCTCGTGAGAAAGCCACTGCCATTCAATAAATGCTCCAACGGCTATGCTTTTGATGGTCACGATCGTGAGCAACCTTTCCAGCTCATGAGGACACTCCTGACAGACAAAAAAGTCAAGATTTTAAGCTTAAATTAAGGGAACTTTATGGGCACAACTTATAGTGTCTCTAACAGCTAGTTTTTGGCTTCCTCTATATATATTTATGCCAAAAACTTGTTAGAGAGGTTGGTTGATGCAATTGAACATTATTGAACATTTCTTTGTAATTCATTCTTAGTATTTTTATTATTCTTTAACTCTTGAGAGAGTCAGGTTGTGTGATTAAAGATAGGGACTCCTTTCTTTTACTCATTCTTTAAGATTAAAGAAGTGGGTAGTGAGGTGTTATCTCTTGTTGGTTAAGTGTTTAGCCATTGTAAAAAAACACTTTGATTGTGAAGGTTTTGGAGTGAGCCTTGAAAATTCTTGAAGATTGGTTTGTGTTAAGCTAAGAAAAATACATTGTTATATAAGGTTAGTGTTGATCCTCAAAACACATTATTGTACATAATCTCAGTAATAAGATTGGTGTGGGTGATTGAAAATCCTAACTTAGGGATAAGTTAGGTGGGGACGTATGATTGTTGAGAATCTGAACTCCTTAAATCATTGTATTCTTTGTGTGATTGTTCTTATTCTTGTTTAGTTCATAGCCTTCTCTTTTAATTCTCAAAAATCTACCATCAACCCTATTCACCCCCCCCCCCTCTAGGTATTTTCAAACATCTATATCCTTCTCACCATCGATACAATGCATAGGTAACGGAAAAGGCAAAGGAACAGGAATCGAAGAGATCAAAGATGAGTAGCGAGAGATCTCTGCGATAGCAGCTGCATCAACAGTAGTTCCTTTCAGAGATGTGCACCAAGCGCTTTTGTTTGATGTAGCTTCTCAGTTTAGTATCCTCAACTCTACCTTCTCTTGGAACAAAGCCGATCATGCTACTGCTAAACGCGCCACTCATGTTCTTGTTGAGTTCTAATCCTCTACTTCCTCTCCGTTTCTCGTTAATTAATAAAAATATCTCAGATATGTAGATTGAAAAGCTTACTATTGTGCGTGTTCATTTTCGCAGAGCATGCGTGCAGTGAATATAGAAGATAGTGGATTTATGTTGATCAAGAAGAGTGTAGATGTATATAAATCACCAATTCAGCAGCATAGTTTCAATTGCCCATATCAGCTCACAAATGGCCTGGCTGGGTGCAGCACTCCCATAAATGCACAGGTACGGCTAAATCAAATGCTTAGCTTCATCTTCATGGCATTATTTTGTAATGTTTTTATGTATCATACATAATATACCATTATTTTCTTCGGATGCAGGAATTCAATATCACAGTGAAACCTGGAGATATTGTAGTTGTTGGTACATATGGGTTATTTGATAACTTATTTAAAGCTCATATTGAAGAAACAGCAAGAAGAGGGTTTGACCAAGGTCTAAGTCCAGAAGATGTTGCTCGGACAATAACTTTATATAATTCCTTATATAATTATAATTATCAATTGGCAGAGGCTATGGACTATTTCCCCTGGTAAATTATTGAGGAGCCTAAAGTCTCATATAGCTGCAGTTGTATGTCTTAATTGGGAGGAAGATGGACAGCTCAATAAAGTATAATGTGCTTTTTATTTCTTTAGCTATGCATAGGGATGAGATTTATTAATATTAACTATTTGTTCTCTTTTATTTGAAATGTATACTCTCTGAAGTAATCAAAGTTGAATAGGGAAAACATCGATTCATTTATTAGTGTTAATTTCACTTCTTCATATTTTTTTTTCAGCTTTTTTCCTTTTCCGTTTATGATTAGTTTCTTGATAAAAATGTATGAAGAATTTTCAGTTTGCATTACCATATTTTTTTTTTTTGAACAATTTGATATGCTTATGAATGATTAAATGCCTTCTATTGGCATTTTCATTTAACTAGGCTTTTTATTGTAGCTTCTAGACAGGAACTCTAATGGACAGGAAGTGTAGTCAGAATGCTGCACAGGAAATCTAATGGCCAGCCAGAGCTAAGAGTTATTGGTAGAGAGAAAATGCCTAGATTGGGAAATCGACTCAAATTTTTTTCTCTGACACTTACCAATTTCATGGGCAAATGGGGTTTCTTCTTGCAGGAGTTTAACTATTTATTTCTTTCTTTTCTTTGCTTCATTTTTCAAGATTGGTCATGAATCAAGAATCAAAATAGTATAGGTTTAAAATTATATAAGATTTATTTATTTATAATAATCAAATTAAGTCTTACTCTTATTGGTACAGTACAACTTTTGCTTGCTACAATCTCCAATATGGAGCATTGAAAAAGGAGAGATGGTGGTGCTATTGCTATATGCTTGTCAAAAACTAAATAAAATTGAAAAGACCAACATGAATAAGCCAAATTAATTTTGGAGTGGTGGAAGTGAGATTGTCAGAGTAGCTAAGCTTGTGGAGGGGATGATCAGGTTTTGTGTGATATCTCTAATGGCCAATGTGCTAAGGATTGGGTAAGGCTTAAAAGCCAAAGTCAGTCCCCCACTTGGTCTGAAACTCCAATATATATATATATATATATATATATATATTTCTCTGCTCTTTGTGCATGCTTGCAAATGGCTTGGCTCTTACTACTGCTTGTTGAATTCCTCTGTTTTTTCTATAAATATAGTTATGGGGCTAACAACCAATTTGTATGATTTAATTTATTATTAATCATATTTTTTATCGATTAATTAAAATTCCTTTTGGAGGAAATTTCAAAAAATTTCAAATTTGGTTTCATTAATTAATTTGGATTAATTAAAATTCTTTTTTGTTGCTTGTTATTGCTTTTTATTGCTTGTTGTTGCTTTTTATTGCTTGTTGTTGCTTTTTGTTGTTATTTGTTGCTATTTGTTGTTTTTTATTGCTTTTTATTGCTTTTTGTTGCGTTTTGTTGTTTGTTGTTGCTTGTTGTTGCTTATTGTTGTTTGTTGTTGCTCTTTGATACTTTTTGTTGCTATTTGTTGCTTTTTGTTGTTTGTTATTGCTTGTTGTTGCTTATTGTTGTTTGTTGTTGCTCTTTGTTACTTTTTGTTGCTATTTGTTGCTTTTTGTTGTTTGTTGTTGCTTGTTATTGTATGTTGTTGCTTGTTGTTACTTTTTGTTGCTTGTTATTGATTTTTATTGTTTGTTGTTACTAAAGATAAACAATATGTAACAATACTGAAAAAAATGTTGAGTGAAAAATAAAATAAAATAATGTTGAGAAAAAAAATGTTAAGAGTACTTTAAAAACAGAAAAAATCTTGAGTATAAAAAAATATTGAGAAAAAACTATTGATAAAAAATAGTACATTAAAAATAGAAAAAAAAGTTTAGTAAAAAATGAAGAAAGTAGAAAAAAAATAAAAGGATCAAATTTGAGTAACAATACTAAGAAAAATATTGAGTAAAAAATAAAATAAAAAATGTTGAGAAAAAAATAAAATATTAAGAGTATTTTAAAAATAGAAAAAATCTTGAGTATAAAAACATATTGAGAAAAAAATATTGAGCAAAAAAATATTAATAAAAAGCAGTATCTTAAAAATAGAAAAAAAAATTTAGTAAAAAAATGTTGAGAAAAAAAATGAAGAAAGTAGTAAAAAAAAGTACAGGAAATTTCCTTAAAACTTTTAGAAGAGCCATGGTGTAGATTTAGTAAAAAAAAAAAAAAAATGATCAAACAGCTTCAAGAAGAGTCAAACAGCTTCAAGAAGAGTCATGGTCTAGATTTAAAAAAAAAACTTCCTTAAAACTATTTTTGAAAATACTTTTGGTCAATGTGACTTTTGATATTATTTTTTATTTTCTAGCTATTTTTGAAAAAATCCCTTAATTTTTTTTATTATTTGATTTTAGATCTTTTTGTGGATAAATAAGTAAAAAAAAAAAAATACTAGTCTAGAATTTTTTGATATATAAAAATGACACATCTGAAGTGTTTTTAAAAATTATCCAAAACGCTAATTTTACTAAATCAAATCTTTTATCTGTATAACTTATGAGGATGGTTCCTTATATAGTAAAATCATAATATATTAGGGAAATCAATTAATCCACTAAAAACTTTGCTATTTTTAATTGATGGTTAATGGTGAACTGAAAAGATAGCTTAAATGAAAAGTAAGTGGGATTACACCATCCAAACTTCTTTAATAAGTAAATTATGTCAAGTTATTGCTAATTTTAGCTTAATCTTCTTGTAAATGTTTAATTTCATCCTTATCATGAGTTATAATGACAACAATAAAAGGCAAAATAAGGTTCTTTGCAGTATTTTCACTTATTTTGCGTAAATTGCTTAGTTCTTAACTTGCATTATCATTATTTGTAGGGTAAATTACTAAAAGGGTTATTTACAAAAAAAAATGCATATACTTTAGCGTTTTTTTGTAATTTAATCATATACTTTTAATTTTGGCAATTTTATGCACAAACTTTTTTATTTTTGCAATTCTATGCACCGGTTAAAAATCCAGTGAAATCTTTCTGACATCACCACCAGAAAAATCTGAGTCAATCCACGTAGACACCATGTCAAAAAAGCATCTTTTTTATTATTTGCAAAACAATGCACAAACTTTGATATTTTTTGCAATTTATCATGAACTATTAATTTTTTGGCAAATTGATGCATGTACATATATATTTTTTTGTTTGATGTATATTTTTTCAATTAATATATATATAATTATTATTTAAGCAATAAGAGTTCAAAATTAAATTTTGTTAGTTGTTATTTTAATTCAATTATTAAATGCAAATTGATACTTATTTTATTATTTTGAGTTAAATTATTATTTAGAAAATAATTTAATTAGTTTAAATTTTCAATTTTATTTAATTCAAGTAACGATAAATAGTATTTTTATATTATTTATTAAATGAAAACTTTTATACAATTATAAAATCATTAAAAATAATTAAATTCTAAGATATCAAATGATATTTTTTAAAAGTTTAAGAACTCAAATATAAAATTTAAAAAAATTACTATTCAATATTACTTTTCTTGAATAAAATTTAAAATTTAAACTACTCAAATTATTTTTTAAATAATAATTTAAGTCAAAATAATAAAATGAGTATCAATTTATATGTAACAAATGAATTAAATTAATAATTAATAAAAAATTAATTTTGAACTCTCATTATTTAAATAATCATTTTACATGTGTGTGTGTGTATAGACATGCATTAACTTACCAAAAAATGAATGGTTCATGATAAAATTGTAAAAAAAAATTAAAGTTTGTGCATAAGTTTGCAATAATCAAAATGATACATTTTGACATGGCAACTATGTGGATCAAATAAGATTTTTTCGGTGGCCACATCAACAAAGTTTCACCAGATTTCCAACCGGTGCATGAAATTGCAAAAATAAAAAAGTTTGTACATTAAATTGCCAAAATTAAAAGTATATGATTAAATTACAAAAAAACGCTAAAGTATATGCATTTTTTTGTAAATAACCCTTACTAAAATCCCCTAAGATTTAGTCAAATATATTAGTTAATTCTTTATTTTTAGAAAATACATTCTAATATCTCTAAGGTTTGTTTCCATTACAATAGTTCATTACTCCGTTAATTTTTCCGTAATTATGGGTTATAGTACGATTTTTGTAACATAAAATATTTCTTTTTAGTCCTTAAAGTTTTATCTTTCTACCACTTATATCCTTTTTACTTATTTGTCATTTATATCAGTTTTAAAAAATTCTCATATTAAAAAATAAATTATATTATTTTCAAATTTTTATATTTGAAAATAAAAACATTTATATAAAATAATATTTTTTTCATATTTTTAATTAAAAATTATGATAAGATTATGATAAAAATTCATTATAAATTTCTTTATTTAAATAAATTTTATATTTTATATTTTTTGCTAACTTATTTGGTTGGGTCTTCCATAAATATCATTATTTTTATTTAGATTTACACCTAATAATTTAAATTCTTTAAATTATTTTAAAAATTTACTCAAAACTTATATTACAAAAACTGTGGATGAACTTAAATGCAAAAGTTAACATTTATAAAGGATCTAATCAAATAAATTACCAAGCAATATAGAGTTTATATTTTATTTAAGAATCATTCTACAGTGCAAATGGTTGTATTCATACAACTGAAATTAAGACTGTTAGATTAAAATTTAATTAATTATAACCATTGATATATTTTACAGGTATTGATACACCAAGATAATCAATGATTATAATTACATAAAAATTAATCTAACAGTTGTAATTCCATTTGTATAGATACAAACGTTTGCACCGTAGCAAAAGTTTTTATTTAAATTAAAAATAAAAAATTAAAAGCTATATTAAAAAAAAAAAACTAATTCAATTAAAGCCATTATTTTATCAACAACATATAAAATTTGCTTTTAATTTTTTATTTTTTAATTCGAATAAAATATAAATCTTATATTGTTTAATAATTTATTTGATCAGAAAAGTCATCTATAATTAAAATTAAATTAAAAATAATAAGTTTCCATAATATAATTAGTGAGTAAAATTTCAGAATAATTTAAGAAATTCAAATTTTTAATAAGTGGTAAATCTAAACAAAAGATTGATATTAATGAAAGAGCCAACCAAATAAGTTAGCAAAAAATATAATAAAGATCCAACACACCTATAATTAAAATTTTACCACTTGTGGACACATAGTTTGACCCAGCCCACGAGGCAAAAGCCCAGTGATGATAAATGACAGATAAGTCCGAATTGCTAAAGAACCAGATTCTAATTCCTTTAAAAAATTTAATTAAATTAAAAATAATAGTTTGGACCCAATAAGAAAAAGGCTCAGCCCAGAATGATTGCCCCACATGGCCTAATGAATTTGGGCCCATGTTAATCAGGCCTATGGGCTTCAGGAGCCCAGAGGCACCACCTCTGTGGAAAAGAGGTGGCACCGCTTCTATGATGAAGAGGCGGTGCTTCTTCGTGTCTGAGCCAAAAAAAATATATTAATGGGTATTAATAATAGAACGTGGGATTCCCCAATGTTCTGTAACTCCTCTCTCACATTCATGAGAGAGGAGGTGGAAGGTCTAGGGTAACCTTAGAGGTAGAAAACCTCTATAAAAACCAAAGAAAAAAGAAAAAGGGTGGTTGGAAATTTTTAATCAAAAGAAAAGAAAAAAAAGGGAAGAACAAGAGTTGAATCTGAAATTCCAGAAGCAAAAAAGGGCATTCAAACTCAGAATATGAGGGCTTCAAACAATTTCTAACTTATTTTTAGTAATTTCTTTTATCTTTGATTTTGCTTTTTAATTCCAATTCTTCTTACATTTTTTTTATTGTTTTATTTGATTTGCAGTGTTTATTGTATTTTATATTTTGTTTCTAATTGATATTGGCTCTACTGTGATCATTGGGAAGTATTAAACTTGTTTAATTTGATTTTTTCCCTTCTTTTTCTCACCCACGCCTCTTCATGCACCTCTTCATGAAGAGGCGACGCCTCTTCATTCTTACTACAGTGTCGGTGCCTCTTGCTACAGTAACATTGTCTCTCTTCCAATTTTTTTTTATTTTGCTAATTTTTTTTCTTTCTTTTGTATGTTTTTTTGGAGATTTAATTTACCATTAGTTCACAAATTAAATAAATAGTGGATCATTCCATTATTTTAATTTATTTTGTTTTATTATTATTATTATTATTATTGTTATTTTGGTTTATTTATTTTTTGCCAAAAGGGATGTAATTCTTTTCTCCTTCCCCCCTTTCTTTGTATATTTTTTATGTTGCTTGATTTGTTATTTTTGTTGTTATTTTGTGTGGAATTGTGTATGTGGATGCATGATTTAATGATTAAATTG
>CATIWO010370512.1:0-13330 GCA_949673435.1 Macaranga tanarius | reverse complement strand
CCAAGCTCAAGTCCATAATTATACTAGGTCCATCTCATGGGCCCACATTGAAATCCATTAGAAGACATATATTAATTTAGTCCTTGAACTTAATATCACATATTAATCAAGTCCAAATTAATATTTATTTAATTCCTATTAACTCACAATTTTTGAATTTAGATTTTGGGATATGTTAGATCCCCGCATACGGAAAAATCTAATTTAATTAATTACTTAAACTCTTTAATTAATAATCAAATTAATATTAGTCTTCCCAAGCACAACCTTTATATGTGTGACTTACTAGGTTCAATTCTAAATGACAATGAGAAATAATATTAACACTTAATATCATGGAAATACCTTTCCATACTGAATGTGAAAATCCCAATTAATCACATTCAGTTTCCATAAGTCGTGAGTGACCCCTAACATAGATGTTACGACTATCCAATTAGAAATGAATGCTTTATGTAGATCCATAAGAACCACTGAACATAATTACAGTGCACTAAATATTCCTTCATTATAAGATCCCAATATCGGCTAGAGTCACGATTCAGTCAAACTCTAATTTCCTTAATCATATGACCTCATCTTAAGTTCAATTGTCGATAAAATATGACTTCTACTAAAAACTCTTTTCTAGCACCAAAACTCTTTTCGGGTAAGTCGAGCTTGACTTGGCCAGGTACTTATTCATCAAGAATAACTTAGATAGCAGAGGATCTTATCCCAGTTCACTCCATGTAATGAATTCCATCTTGGCCGATCACTCATCCCTACATATGACCAACTAGAGCCACCACACGCCATATACCCATACGTGGCTGGCACATGTATGTAAGTAGTAACAAACTCTAACTAACTATATGTGGACGACTGTGTCGCCTCAGGTAAATGGACCATATGCACCATTATATCCAAGATTGTGATTGTTGACTTAAGTGAATATCCATACAATCATAAATCTTATACCACAATTCGATCCACCCATCATATGAGTATCCACGTGTCTATTCTGATATCTTATATTAAGTAGCATGAGACTCACAACATCTCACGATCGATATCACATACCAATCAAGAAAAATAGACAGAGGTGATAGTCTAGGGATTAATACTACCCTTATATTAATCCAATGACTATGAACATTTATAGCGTATGTACCAAATGGGTTTATCACTCATATTATCAACTCTTGATAATAAACTCATTCAATATAGTACTAAGGGTAAATATTCAAATAAACTTAACACTTAATATAAATAAATATTTTATTACCATATGGTTAAATAGACAATGTTTACATACAATAATGGCCCTAGGGCACATCTACACTAACAGTTACTTGTGTCAATACTTCTAATACTGAGGTGCAAGCCCCCAATGCTCTTGTCCAGCAACCTCAACATGAATTTGCTGCTAAAAAAAAGAGACTGAACCCAAATCTGTTGTGTGGAAGTATTTTGAGAGAATGAAGGATGAGACAAGTGCTGTGGTAAAGGGTAAATGTATATATTGTGCTACTGTATATAATTGTCACTCAAAAAAATATGGCACTCTTTCACTAAAAAATCACGTCATGTATTGTTTAAAAAATCCCACGAAGTAAAAAAACTAGGCTTAAGTTTCTATGGTGGCTTTTGTTTTGTTTAGCTACAGAAATGTGGTTTCATTCTTGATGTGATTTTAACTGCTACTATTCTAAGCCTCTTCTGAGTTATTATACTTGTATTTTTTTTGGCAATGATGATGCTTCCACATAATACATTCTGAGTTATATTAGAATAGCTGTTTCATTTCACTTGGTAGCTATTTTCACCATTGTAAGGTATTGTTGCTGCTAGAAAATGAGGCTGTATTCTAACATAATTTGACAAAAAGCATCCTGAGCCTATACTACTTACTTTACTTAAGTTTTTTCTTCATTTAATTCTATCTTAGGATTTTTTTTATCTAATTCACATTATGTCTTCTGTTCTTAAGTTATTGTGCAGGTAAATTTCAACTATTTTTTTAGGTGGAAGACATGAAGTCTGCAGAGTTTTATTTTTATTTTTAGAATTCTGCAACTATACATTTTTTTGCTTCTGCTGACTAACCTCACTTGGTGAATTAGCTTTTGATGGTTTTAACCAATGCAACCTACTGCCTTGCTTCTTTTTTTGTATATGCAAGCATTTAAATTTTTTTAGAATTGTATTCATTTTGTATAATTTTGATGCACAATTCGTTTTTGTATTTAACGAATTGCATAGGACTTGAAAGTTGAAAAATTGTTGTGAAAGCCTTAAAGTCCTTCAATATTGTAAATAGACTGAAATATGTGGGCTTAGCCCAAATATATGTTAATGAAAATTACATATATGTTTTTTTTCTTTGGCCCAATAATTTTTAGCCCAATCCAAGTTCCAATCCGATGCAACCCGGCCTCATTCGGTTTTTCGACCGTTTGGTTTATATGTCTCCTTCAGTTCGGTTCGTCTCTATATATTTATTACACAAATCCGATCGGGTTAGTTCAAATTCAAACTGACCCGCTTGACCCGACCGATGTTCAGCCTTACTTATAATGGTTGTCTCTTTAAAGAGTGTTACTGTATTGTCATAACTGGTTTAAACTACTAGATCACTCCAAAACAATGCATAGAAAACTATATTTTTTATTTTGTGATTTAATTTAAAAAAATCGTAAGTCTATCAATTTTTATTAACAATCTCTAAACCTATACTTAAAAAGCTAAATAAAAAGAGTTAAAAATAGAAGAAATGTAAAAAGAATGTAGCGAGAGAAAAAAAAAAAAAAGAGATAGAAGATCCCTTTAATTAGTAGAAAGTGATTTTTTTTTAAGGAAACGTAAAATCTAAACCTAATAGGTTTAAAATAAATAAATAAAGAACGAAAGAAAAATATAAATAAAACCCAACAACCAAACTAAAAGATAAATAAATAAAATAACTCAAAGATAAAGTCACGTGTGGAATGAGAGGATATAGGATGACAAATTATACATTTACTCCCTTAAATTTTAATAAATTTCTAATTAAATCCTTAAAAGGAAAAATAATAAAAAATATTTTTATTTAATTTTAACACATTTTTTTAAAGATTTTTTAAAAAGTTTTCAGAGTCTTTTATCATTTGTTTTAACAACAACTATTTTCATGAAATAATTGAAATGATGACCATTATAGGATTTTTTGGTATCCATTCCAATGTCTAAAATTAGGTGCTGATGAGACTTCAACAATTTGCTTTCGTAATCGAAGCAGAATGGTAAACTTTCACACTCTAAATGCCTTATTCAAGGATTTAGAAATATTGTTTTTAATTGTGGCTTGCATGACTTGGGTATAGAGGATTACCCTTATTCTTGGGAAAGAGGCAAAGGGTCAAATAATTTGATGGAGAACATCTAGACAAGACTAGGGTTGTACGAGCTCGGAGATCAGCTCGAAAAAAATTCGTTCGGTCTCGTTTGTTAATTAAACGAGCCAAGTTCAAACTCTATTTTGAGATTTGTAAGCTAAACGAGCTGAGCCCAAACATTCTTAAGCTCGGCTCATTTAAACTCGTTAGTAGGTTCGTGAGCCAGCTTACGAACAAATTCATTAAGTAGGCTCGTGAACAAACTTGTTTATTTATTTGTTAATTTAAATATTAGTATTAGGTGTTAGTATTCAATAGACACAATTTAATCTATTAAATAAATATAATTTAATTTATTAAGTAAATATTATATAATACTAATTTAGTATTAAGCAAATAGAATACCAATTAAATTAGTATTAAGTAATATAAGTATTAGAATGATAAAATTATATACTCATGATAAAACTATATAAATTTTTTGAGAAAACTATAATTAATATTAATTATAATTTTAATTAATAAGTAAATATTATATAATACTAATTTAATATTAAGTAAATGAGAATAATTAAGTAAAATAAAAAAAAACTATGTATTTATAATTTAAATTAGGATTAGTATTAATATTGATAACATATGTGTTTAATGATATACATTAGTATAATGTAATATAATATAATAGTTTACTATTAAGTAAATAAAAATTATTAAATATAATTTAAACTAGTACGCTAGTACTTATACTATGCAAATATAATTTAGGTTAATAAATGAGAAAATAGTGATAAAATTAGTTTAAATACAAAAATTAAAAAAATGAGATACCATTTATGTATTTTTTTTAAGTGAAACATTGTAAATGCAATATTATATATAAGATTTTAAATGTTATGATGTAAGATATAAAGTTACAACAAAATGTAGAAATTAAACTTCAATAATAATTTTAATAAACAAAAAGCTCAATAATAATTTAATTATATTATTTTTAATTTAATAAAATAAATAGATCAGAAATATAATATAAGTGGTTATATTGTGTATTATTGGAGTGTAAAAATCCTATATTGAGAGTAAGAGATAAAGATACAAGAAGATATGATATAAATAGTGTTGTGGTTTATAATCCCACATTGAAAAAGAGTGAAATGAGAGATAGTGAATAGTCTATAAAGTCATCATGTGACACACTCCAAATTAATTGACCCTTTGGTTAACTTAACTTCTAAGTTGAGTTTAAGCTTATTAGAATTTGAGTGAGCCGAACTTGAGCCGATTTTGAGCTTTCTAAAGGTTGATTGAGCCAAATTTAAGTCTAATTAGTCTATTTTTCGAAACCAATCTTGAGCTTAATTGATCCGAGCTCGAGCTTGAGGATTGAAAGATTTATTGGCTTAAGCTCCAATGATCTTTAATGAGATTGAAAGATTTATTGGCTTAAGCTCCAATGATCTTTAATGAGTCGACTCAAGTTTGTAAAAACTCAGCTCGATTTGACTCAAATACACCCTTAGATAGGACCTTGCTCGACTTGACTCAAATACACCCTTAGATAGGACCTTAGCTTATCTGCCTTGGATGTAATTATTCCAGAATTGATCATACAGCTCTCGTTATACAGTTGTTGGTAGAGTCTTTGCATAAATGAGTTCATAGATTTCGATTTGAGAATGCCTAGCTATGTGAAGTGGAGTGTAAGAAAATGATTAATAAGAGCTGGGATGATACTACCAAATGTTCTATTACCTTGAAGATTCAGAGTTATGCTGAAGACTTGTAGGACTAGGGCATAAAATGGGCTTCTAGTTTTAAAAACAACATTGAGCAGTGTAAAAGGAAGCTAAGAGAACTAGGGTTGTGTAGAGACCATGATTCAACTAAAAATTTTGCTAACACTAAAGTTCATCTTTTAAAACTTGCAAAACTAGTAGGAACAATATTTGAAGTAATGTTCTAAATAGCCATGGCTAAAGGTAAAGGACTCCAATTCTTGGTTTTTTCAAGCTAAGCAATGTGTTGGTGCAATTTTAGCTGGACCAGATTTAAGCGTGCTAGAGGAAACTAATTCCCCAAATTAATAATTTCTGACTTTTTCAAACGGGAGTGGATTTCCAAATGCCTTTACCACAATTTATTTGAGTTCCAATGAGCTTGTAAATTGTAATTAATGATAAACAGTAAAGTATTTTATTGGAGGTAATAATAATTTTGCTAAAGGTAATGATAAATAAGCTAGAGGTAATGATAAATAAGCTTGGAGATATATAAAATGAAATTTATATTGAAGCAACGGTAAGTACAAAATTGCTAGAGGAAAGCCTAAAATTGCTAAAAGCTAAAGAAATGGCTATTAAAAAATTGCTAATGATTAATAATTGGATTGGTTATTTGTTGATGATTGTTGATTTGCTAATGTCCTCCCTTGCTGCTATTTGCATTCCTTTTATAATTCTCCGCTTTCTTACAAATGTCCAAAATTTTCTTTAATCTTTCAATAATTACCTTTATTAATTTATGTAACCTGCGTCCTTTAGTGCTACCTCCATCAGCTCATCAGTCCAACATTACTCTCTCTAGTTCCCTCTGAAACTTTCTTCAGCCAACACAGTAAATTCTTCACTAAGTGAATATAATTGGATTAGGCTTAATGAAATGGGCTCATTTTGGGCCTAAAAGTTAATATTGGGTATAAACAATGCCCCTGCATATAATTAGCTTAGGCCAGACCCAAAGCTAATTATATGGATATACAGCCAGCCCACCTTCTTCTTTACCTTTAAATCCCCAATTTAAAACCCTTCAATTTTCCCTTGCAAACCATCAAGTTCAAAATTCTAATCCTGAAAATTAATATTTCTTCATAGTGCATTTCCCTAAGGAGACTTTGAGTCTAATAAGAAAATTTCTCAAAATTTTCTCCATTTAAACCCTAAAAATCTACCCTTTTTAATTTTTAATTCTAATTTTCCCTCTTTTCATCCATATTCAAAAACCCACAAACTTCATTCTTCTTCTTCTCCCCACTATCTATCCCTTCTAACATTACCAAACCTCAAGCCACTACCACCGAACCCAAGCCCGAGGTCGCCGCCCAAAGTAAATATACTGCCACTGCTAGCGACGTTGCTACTGCTGCTTGCATGAAGGTTGACGATGCCGCACGAAGAGGAGAGGTTGACGACACCACTGTCACCCATCTTGCGCCCGATGCCACTGATGGTTCGGCTATGGTCCATGCTGAGTTGCACTGCCCGAAGCATCACCGTGTAAAGAGGACCACTGTTAGCGTTACCCATGTTACACCTCTTACTGTCGGTGATGTTGGTGGTGCCGCTGTCATTGCTGCCTTGGTTGTCGACGTCACCTGAGAGAGAGAAGCCACCCACATTGCTGTCGTCGCTGCTCGAAGGACTAGCACCACTGCTGCTACACTTTATATTGCCGGTCATACTGGTGGAGCTGCTGCCATGAACCCATCCCTCGCCACCAGTGGGTTCGCGGCATTTTCCTCTTCTCTTAGTGCTTTCTGCATTCTAAGCAAGTCTACCCTTAGAACATACACCAGAAACATGACATTCAAGTAAATTTATTGATTTTGTATATTTCTTTGCTGTGATGAATGTTGTGAATTAATCCTTGTTGTGAGCTTGTTGATTGTGGGTAATTGTATAGTTTGCAGGTTGAAACTATATGCTGAGAAATTTATGGGAGATGCTACCCAATTTTTGGCTTGTATAAATGATATTTCTTCTATGTAATTGGATGATAATGTGCTGTAATTTACAAAAATAAATACTATTTCCTCCTACTGCATCTAGGTCTTAATTGTGTATTTTTACAAAATTTAATCATGAACTTAATTATTTTAGCAATTAATCGCTAAAATAATTATTTTTGATAATTTTCGGCCTAATTAAAAGAAATTAACTTAATAAAACCCTTTAATTTGGCCAAAATTTCACAGCAAATTATTTTTAAAGATAATTTCTTACAATTTCCTCAATAGACTGGCTTCCTAAAATTTGTTTCTCATCATCATTCTTATCTAAGTATTAATCATTGTATTACCCCTAAGAAAATATTATTTTCCATTATTTAGTATATTTTTACCAAATATGTACCTTAACTTCACAAAACTCCGGGAGGTAATAAGCACTTTAAGACATTTTATTATCCACAAGGCTGTTTTAGCCCATTACCTTCTTATTTCCCCTGTAAATATTGTTTGATTTATTATTTTGTATTTTTTGTACTTTCTGAACCCTGTGCTCAATTTTGTGATTTTCTTTCAAGAATTTCCTTGGAAAAATTTGGTGAAATAATTTTCTTATATTATTCTGGCCTATTACCTCATACTTCCCCTAATAAATTTTGCCAAATCATACCACTTTTATATTTTTGCATTTTTAGCTTAAGTGCATGGGGAAAATGCCTCATAGCTTCCATGAACCTTGGAGAAATAATCCTTATATATTTTATTTCGTCAATTCATCACTAGTTCATCAAGGATTTAAGCCAAATATTACTTTTAGCTTATTTCAGTCAATAAATCCTTGATTCCCCTAAGGATAACTTCTCCTTATCAGAACAAGTTATGTTTATATCCTAGAACATGTTTCTTTTTTACCGTGTTCACAATGGTAATGATCTCACTATTTTCTCTTCAAATTAATTAGGCAAAATGTCTCAGGCTCCTAATACTTTATTCACTCCTCCCTCATATCTATTACCCCCTACATTGGATCCATTACCTTCTGTTTGCTTCTTCTAATCAGACTTCTCGTGCTACTCCTCAGGCATGTACTTTCATTTCTCTCTATTCTTTTCTTGTGCATTTTCATACCCTTGGCTTACACTTTGTTTGTTATGCTGTTATATAGGATGTTAACTCTTAGTCCTCCATTGATGATGTATGGATCACAGTGTTTTTTTGAAGACTCCTTTAAAGGTTCCCCATATAAAATTTCTTTGACTCCTGATAATGCTTCAAGGCTAAGGATTCATTGAGGATTATCCTTAGCTTAGAGATGGGTACCCTCTAGAAGACTCAGAGATCCACAGTTCTTTCAGCCCTTATCACTTTAGAGCAGCATTTCAGGTCAGCTGCCATCATTGCTTTAAAGAACCAAATTATATGAAGCTTCTCTCGCCTGGAGGAGTCTAGTGCAGCTCACTTGGCAGCTTATAGCCATCTTAATCTTTTCTACCAGGAGAAAGATACTTTCTTTGCTCAAAATGAAGCAAATCAAGGAAGAAGAAGCAGAGGGAAAAGTAGCCTTCCTCCAAGTAACCTTTAAATACCAGGATATAGCCCACGAAGCTCAACCTATCAAAAGATCTCTGGAAAGTAAGAAGGAATCAGTCAATGAATGGCTGAGCCAGGAGGAAGAGGTTATGATCACTAGGTAGAAGTTCTTAGATATTTAGAAGGACCTCAGGAGCTTCTACTTTGACTCTCTCTAACTTGTTTACACTTTTTTACAAACTTTTATGTTGTTTTGATACCTATGATGTTATCTAGCACTTTATACCTTTGATATTGATCATTTTGGAATATGGATATTATGATGTACATCCTTTTACGGATGAATTTTATATTATAGCTATCACAGGGCTTATTTTTACTTCAGTTCATCTCTGCTGAGCATATTTTTATCTGTATCACTATACACAACATTCTTTGCACCACAGTCATTCATTTTCATTATCAAATAACTAATTTTCAGCAAAAATGCTACCAAAATTTTGTAAAATTATTGTTCACTTACAAACTAATAAACTTCACACAAAATAAATAAATAATAACACACCAAAATTTAGAAAAATAAAATTTTATTTATTTAGAGTGGCTATTAAGCCAACTTAAATACCCAAAAAGAAAAAATTTTGCCACTTCATGTACTAAGTGGCAACCTTCTGGCTTGAGGCCAATTACCATTTTTCTTTATTTTCCTTTCATTTCCCACACAGTGGGAAATATTTCAGCACCACCTCCATTGCTTAGAATTTTAGTACAGTCTTATGCAACATAATTATTCTCTGAACCTCCGGTTATGCCTTTTACCCCCTGAGTGTTTGAAATTTTAAAAATATATTCCTCAGCCTCCTGCATTATGAGGTCCTCTTTTTTTTGGCTTAAATTTGGTTTTAGCCTCATGTTGAACCTCCTACTCATTTTGTCTCCTTTTAGGCTGAGAAAAATTCTGATGCTTTACCCTACGCCACTACTTGTTTAGTAGAACAGATAGAGACACCATAAATCTTGGTTGCTTCCTCTTGAATTTTGGTGGTGGCCTCCTATCTTCCCTTCTCGGCTTAGGTTTGTAGTTATTTCTCAATATAGCATATGCATGAGGCTTTTTCTCTAGTGCTGAGAACTTCTTATGAAGGATTGGTCTCCAATAACTTATGAACCCGTTAGAATTTATATTGGAAGGCTGAACCACCTTCTCTTTTTCTTTGATTTTGTTATTTAAATCCATATTAATAGGATCGATTAATACTACTAGAGCCTCATTTTCTACCTTTATGTTTGCTTCCACTTTTGGGGGTCAGGGAGAAGGCACACAGTCAACCTTCCCTTGGGAAATATGCATAGGGTCCTGATGAAATGACATTTGGCCTTCAAGATTCTGCACTTGGCCATCAAGAATTATTATTTCATCAGATAGAATGTTACCCCACGAGCCTTGCACCTGGTTTTGAGGATTTGGTGGTTGGCCTTGAGGAACTTGTAAAATTGCCCAGGTAAAATGATGTCTGACCTTAGGGTAATGGTACCTACTCTTGATGACCATTGCCCCCCGGGCTTTTTTCTTATTGAACACCCTCATGGTTATGAATTCCAAGTTGAGGACTTGGATTTTCCTTGTTACCACCAAGAACTAGATCTCCATCATTAGGCTTAATAGGAGATGAATGTCTAAATTCTTCATGAGGTTGAACCATTACCTTTGGAGACATTTTAGGACTCCCTTGGTTCAGATGAGCTTTATTCATCTTGGTAAATGAAGTTATTATCTCTTGAAAACTCTGGTTAACAGCACAAATTTTTTTTGAAAAGCACTGTTCATCTGTGCTATCGAATCTCGGACCTGTTTCATTTCTTCTAACAAGATGGTTTAGGTATCAGTGCCCTCAATAGTAGTTACAATAGTATTAGAATTTTAGCTTGAATAGCCAAAAGTTGGTACCTCAGTTCAAGTTTAATCTTGAGACACCCATTCTCTATAAGTTTGTTGCATTTGAGCACCTATTTTTATAGGCATATTAGTCGGATTACCAACCCAAAAAATTTCTCTATTTTCAAAGTTGAACATTCTATTGGAATGGATCCCATTGAGCGTGCCAAAAAATTATTGGTGCAATTTTAGCTAGACCAGGTTTAAGCATGCCAAGGGAGACTAATTCTCTAAATTAATAATTTATGACTTCTTTAGATAGGTGTGGGTTCCAAATGCCTTTACTACAATTTATTTGAGTTCCAACGAGCTTATAAATTATGATTAATGATAAACAGTAAAGTATTTTATCGGAGGTAATGATAATTTTGCTAGAGGTAATGATACATAAGCTGGAGATAATAATAAATAAGCTTAGGAAAATGCAAAATGAAAATTGTATTTAAGCAACAGTAAGTATATAATTGCTAGAGGAAAGCGTAAAATTGCTAAAAACTAAAGAAATGACTATTAAGAAATTGCTAATGATTGATAATTGGATTAGTTATTTGTTGATGATTATTGATTTGCTGATGTCCTCCCTTGCTGTTACTTACCTTCCTTTTTTAATTCTCCACCTTCTTACAGAAGTCCAAATTTTTCTTTAATCTTTCAATAATTGCCTTCATTAATTTCTATAATATGCGTCCTTTAGTTCTACCTCCATTAGCTCATCAGTTCAACGTTACTCTCTCTAGTTTCCTCTAGAATTTTCTTCAGCCAGCATAGTAAATTCTTCATCAAGTAAATATAATTGGGTTGGGCTTAATGAAATGGTCTCATTTTGGGCCTAAAAATTAATATTGGGTACAAACACAATGTTCTAAACAGCTATGGCTAAAGGTAGGGGACTCCAATTCTTATTTTTTCATGTTGCTGCCTCTAACATAAAAAGGAATAACTCTATTTCTCAGATCAAGGATGAGAAAGGTAGGGTAAGAACGTGGGGTGATGGTTTGAATTGTCTTATTCAAAACTACTTTCAGAATCTATTTACTTAAAATGAAGGTAATGCAACCCCTGTTCTAAATTATGTGCATAGTCTAGTTTCCATAAAGAAAAATGAAGAACTCATTCGACCTTTTACAACTATTAAAGAAAAAGAGGCTACTTTTTTATGCACATAGATAAGTTACTAGGTCCTGATAGCTAGAACCTATCATTTCATAAAAAATTCTAAGATATTGTAAAAAAAGAGGCAACAGAGTCTTGCCTTCTTAAACCAATGGTACATTTCTAATAATTTAAATTTTACTTTAATCCCTAAGAATGCTATCTTGAAGTTCTAATTGATTTATCCTAATTTCTTGTAATGTAGAACATTGCTCCTAAAATTTTGGTATGTGTGTATATTATTTGAATATTTATTCTTTAGTATTATGTTAATTGAACTTATTATCAAAAGTTGATAATACAAGTGACAAACTCATTTAGTACATACACTATAAATGTTCATAGTCGTTGGATTAATAAATGGGTAATATTAATCCATAGACTATCACCTCTGTCTATTTTTCTTGATCAGTATGTGATATCGATAGTGGGAGGTAGTGAGTCTCATGCTACTTAATATGAGATATCAGAATAGATAAGTGGATACTCATGTGGTGGGTGGATCGAACTGTGATGTAAGATTTGTGATTGCATGGATATTCACTTAAGTTAACAATTACAATGTTGGGCATAATGGTGCACGTGGTCCTTCGACCTGAGGCCACACGGTCATCCACATATGGTTCGTTAGAGTTTGTTACCGGTTACAAACTTGTACTAGCCATGTATGGGTATATGGCGTGTGGTGGCTCTAGTTGGTTATATGTAGGATGAGTGATCGACTAAGATGGAATTCATTACATAGAGTGAACCAAGATAAGATCTTATGCTATCTAAGTTATTCTTGATGAATTAGTACTTGGCCAGGTCAAACTTGACTTACTCAAAAAGAGTTTCGGTGCTAGAAAAGAGTTTCTAGTAGTAGTTATGTTTTATTGAGAATTGAACTTAAGATGAGGTCATATGATTGAGGCAATTAGAGTTTGACTAAACTATGACTCTAGCCAATATCGGGATCTTATAATGAAAGGACATTTAGTGCATGGTAATTATATTCTGTGGTTCTTCTGGATATACATAAAGCATTTCATTTCTAATTAGGTAGTCGTGATATCTATGTTAGGGGTCACTAACGACTTATGAGAACTAAATGTGATTAATTGGGATTTTCACATTCAGTATGGAAAGGTGTTTCCATGATATTAAGTGTTAATATTATTTTCTATTGCCATTTAGACTTGAACCTAGTAAGTCACACACATAAAGGTTGTGCTTGGGAAGACTAATATGAATTTGATTATTAATTAAAGAGTTTAATTAATTAATCAAATTAATTGAATTAGATTTGCGCGTATGCGGGGATCTAACATATCCCGAAATTTAAATTCAAAAATTGGGACTTAATAGGAATAAAATAAATATTAATTTGGACTTGATTAATATGTGATATTATGTTCAATGACTAAATTAATATATGCCTTCTAATGGATTTCAATGTGGGCCTATGAGATGGACCTAGTATAATTATGGACTTGAGCTCGGGCTTTATTTAAAGAGTTTAAATAAGCCCACATGTTCAATATGGCCCATGAGATGGACCTAGCTTATTGACATTATGGATTTATGCTTTGGCTTTATTTAAAGAGTTTAAATAAGCCCACATATTCAATATGGCCCATGAGATGGACCTAGCTCATT
>CATIWO010370479.1:0-12698 GCA_949673435.1 Macaranga tanarius | reverse complement strand
TTTTTATTATTTTAGAATTCTTAGGATTTATTCATTTTATTTAAGTTATTCTTAATTGCGGGATTTGTAATCTTTTCTCCTCCCCCCTTTCTTTGTATGTTTTATTCCTGTTTTGTTATTGTTGTTATTCTTGTGTGGAATTATGTATGTCAATGTATGGGTTATTGATTAAATTGCATGGAAATGGATTAATTTAATCTACTTGGACTAAATTGTAAAATTTGACAATTGTTTGAATTAAAATAGCCATTTGTATGTAATTCAAGAAATAATTAAATAATTAAAAATAACAAAACATAAAACACAAACGGAGGCCGATCGCAAGGTCGGGCGGGCCGCTAAAAGCCCATACCCAGTTTCCGAACCCAATCTCTGAGGACGGCTGCTGGGCTTCCTCCGTGGAATCCAGTTGCTGTAAAGTGTGTCCCGGGTTTTATCCGGGTGGCGACTCCATTCTCCAACCAAAAGCCCTTTAAAAAGACCCAATGTTGTACTCCTAGTGGGCCTTGAGCCCGCACAGTGCCGTGGTCGCCAAACACTTGGGCGCGCGCTGAACCCCGCCGCCTACACAAACAACCCATATTCAAACCATATAAATCAAATCACATTTGATTTCTTTAAATAATACAATCAATTCATAATGTCTCTTTATAATATATAATCAGATTGCTGTCAATGTGATGGGTACCATTCAGCACATTGAAGGTTTGGCCAGGTATGCATACCGAATCAATAATCACATTAGTAGCCAATAATGCTTACCTCTGTATCCCATATACATGAAATATCATGAGTTGCCGTGTCCCGGACACAGTCTTAAGTCTCACTGAACCATGCCGCACCCCGGGCACAGTTTTACTGCAATCATTTAGCATTCAATTACTCAAAATTATTCAAATTCAGTTCAGAAACAGGTTTATTCTTCAAAACATACTGAAAAACTGCTAAAAAATACACAAGGGCGTCGCCTGTACAGCAGGGAGGCGCCGCCCTCCATTACAGAGGCGCCGCCACCTCGTCACAAAGGCGCACGTCTCTGTGACTCAGAGGCGTTGCCTTCTCAAGGCGGAGGCGCACGCCACTGGGCCTCAGTAGGAGAGGCGTGGCCTTCCCATTTCAGAATAACGGATAAATTTTCAAATTTCAAAGAAACCGTCCAAAAATAAATTTTAATCAATCATTCAAACCAACGAATCAATTATATAAAATTATGGAGTTTTAAAGTAGATAATCCACTCACCTACGTCGTTGATTCCTCCCCTTTACAACTAGCTCCTACGCGACTTACAGACGATCTTCAACTCAAAACTCCTTTTTCTTTGCCTCTACTTCCTTTTATTCTCTTTTACTTTTGCTTTTTTTTCTTTGTATGTGAAGCCAGACAATTCTTCCTATCACTGCATGGGAAGCGGTGATTCATCCGCCGCTTTCTATGTGTTTAATACGTAAAATATATATATTTTTTTGATTTGTTGAATTGGGCGGTTGATGCCCTTTTACGAATAAGTTCTCGAACTTAATTGTTTTCAACTAAGTCCTTCAGATTAAACTTAATTTTTATACAATTTAGTCCTAATTAAATATAATATTAAATATTTGAGTACGGACCTAACATTAATAATAAATCATTCATTGATAAGTCTGTTGAAATAAAGTTATAGATTACTGAAAATTTATTTAAAATAAAGTTTAACTTGTATTGAAATACTTATTTAATTATTAAGTTATTAGCCCATCTTACTTTTATATCTAAAGTCTAAAAACCAAATTAATGGTATTAGTTAATTATTGGATTCTTTTACAAAAGATGTAAGCAAAGGATTATAACTTTTCCCTTTTTAAAGAACTTATTCGTTGCCAAGGAGTAGTGGTGGGCATCTCCTATTGTAATTATGTTCCCAATAAACTTAACAAGATTTTATTAATCTTTTTGCTGATAAACTCTACTTTATTTTATTTATCTTACATGCACATGCGGGTTGCATTGATATTTCTGTACATCCTGACCTATATCTACTTAATTATGTAATTATCCAATATAAAAACATGCAAAATTTTTCTAATTAAATATTTAGGTTAAGCGTGCATCTTCTTTGATATGGAAACATTTTATCATAATTTTTAGTTTCTTGTGTAATTTAGTTTAGCTTATTTTTTATATAAAATTTGCGAGTGTCACTAAAAAAAATTTATTCAACTTCATATATATATATATATATATATATGGTTGATATTTGTTATTTTGAAATAAAATAAATTATTTTTTATATGAATTCTTATTATTATATTTTATTAAAAAATCAGGTTTTTTTTTTTAAAAAAAAAAAAATCAGTTAATCCTTACCAAAGTTAGATGAAAAAAATAGAGTATATTAAATAATGGGAATAAATAAAATGGTTAGGTGATTTAAATGAGCACGGCATGGTAGGTGAGATTGGTTCTTGTGTCGCTCTGCACTTCTGAATTCTGATGGATTGTTTTTGTATTGGCTCAAAATTTTCGACTAAAAAACAGAGTGGTCCCCAAAATAAGCAGGCAAATTTCTAGACTCTGCAATGTAGTTAATGCAGATGGGATGATCACAGTACATTTTAGTTATGTGCCATAAAAACAATATTTCCTATTTATAAAATGAATTAAATGCTATACAATTTTTAAATTTAATGGATCACCACCTAGCTTAGATATGATTTAACTACAAAAATTGCAATAAACACCATCATCCACTTCAATTAAATTGGTTAATGGTTAACATTTAATACTAAAATTTATAAAAAATCACATTTATTAACAAAGTAACTTTAAATCACAATAACATGGAGCAAACATGAAGGCATTGCATATAATTGACTCATTATTTACTGACAATATTTTATGTGACAAATAAATTAATACATCCTTATCCATTACAAGTTATTATTTTTATACTTTTTATTTATGAAAATTGATAATTTAAATGATGATAAATATTTTTTATAAAATAATCACTGTAAAAATTGTAATTTTTATCAAACAATAATGGATAAAATAACTTAAAATCTGTTATATTCTCTATATTAAATGTAACTAACAAAAATCAATCTGAATGTAATTGGCTAAACTGTCCATCTTTTAATACTAGACATCTATTTTTAACTTTGAGCTAGCCATTTTATGATTTTTTGAACCTTTCATGCATATTTTTTTATCTTAACTTGAAGATAAGTCGCACAATTTCATAAATGTTTTTCATTAGTAGGAAGATCATATGATTTAAGATGGATGAACCATATAATAAGGGGCAATCCTTCTTTTTAAATTGATAACGATAAAAAGTTCACAAGCATACGGAGTACAAGAACTCAGCCGTTTTAGCTGGGGGATTAACCACCCATGTTGAGAAAATATATTTACATGATTAGCAACCCAGTCCTCTATCTCAAAAATAGCCTTATGCACTGCCCTATATTGCAGTAGAACCACACTTACTAATAAAGATGCAGCTTCCCCTGCAAGAACTGAGAACATCAATCTAGAATACCAGTAGCCTTCCCTAAATGCTCCCTTTTCATCTATTGCAATTAACACCATGGCTGCGATATTGGACTTATGCCTGTAGCTAACATCACAGGTTGATGGTGTATCACAACTGAGGACTGATTCTTTAGTCGACCTGACGAAGGAAGGTTCCGTAGTTGATTCCAGTAGTTGATTTTACTTACCACTTGATAAGGATTCTGCTTCTTACCCGCACAAATGAGAGAAACAAGAACCTCTAGAAACAACCATAGAAGGCAACATACCAAAAACCATAAAAGGTAGCTTCCAAAAAACCAAAAGTATGGAGAAGCCAAAAAGATCATGAAACACCATAGAAGCAAAAAGAAAACTAATATTTAGTAAAGCAAAAGGAAGAGATAGGTATGTTGCCGGCCAAAGTGGCCAACAACGCCCCTTGAAAAGTCTATAAATTTTTAGTAAGAGAAAGAGGAAAGTTAAGTTAGAAAGAAAGAGACCCGTTCTACACTTGAGAATATATTTAGAGAAAAATTATCACTTTATTACTCATTCACTAGTCAATTTCATAAACTAATAAGTACTAACTCTAAATTACAATAATAATAGTCATAAGTTTGCATATGTTATTTCAACTCCAAACTTTCAAAATGAATTTCTCATTGGAATTGACATATCTATATTATATATATAGATATATGCAATGCATATTCAAGTGAAGCTCACAAAAGAAATTAGACCTAAAATTCCATTAAGATGCCATTGCCATGACATAAGAATGGTTCCAAATGGTAAACTACTTTCAGCTCTCTTATAAGACCAAATGGTGCCTGAAAGACTTGCAATGACCATACTCCAAATAAAATCATGACGAACAATAACCAAAAAAAAAAAAAATAAAGAAAAAAAAACACAGAGTCACAAAAAGTAACTTTTTCTAGTAATTTTTTTGTTTCCCAACTCCTCGTTTGACTTTTTAACTCACTCATTCAATGACGTCACTTATAATAAAAAAATCTAACAAAAAATTGTCCACCTTCAAGCCTGACACGTGACCGCTCAGAATCATGGCAATCCTGCAAATAACCCCAAACTCCATACCCTTTTATGTAAAAAAAATCCAAAACTCTCTCACTCACCTAGAATCCACAGTGACTCACTCAACAACAAGACTCAGCTTAGCTTCTTCGCATACTTCCTTCGCGGGCTAAAGAAAATTCTCAATTTCTCTTTCTAATACGATTTCTATTACTTTCTCTCTCTAGAAACCTTATATATATATATATATATATATATATATAAGTATACTTCGTGCTCTGTCCGTTAAGCTGCAATCCTTGTCTCTCTCTTTCTCTCTCTCTCGTTTAATCTGCTCGAAACGGTGTCGTTTTTTAAAGCGGTTTACAGGCGTATCGGAATACCGCTGTTTGTTATGTATACGTAGCGTTTTTTTTTCTTTTAAATGGGCTGCGTTTTCGGCAAGACCGCCGACGGAGACCGACGGAAAAGTCGTGCCGTCGTCGGATCTCCTAACCGTGGCCGGAGCTCCGATGAATCTTCTGTTACTGTTACTGAAGCTGTTAATGCTGTTACTAGAGGTAAAAGGGAGAGGCAAAAGGCTAGAAACGCCGGTGATTTTCATGTGGATGTTTTGACGGCGCAGAGACGGCGGCCACGCCCGACGGAGCCTATTATTGGGTACCAGCAAGGTTGGCCGTCGTGGTTAATGGCGGTCGCCGGTGATGCTATCGGTGATTGGACTCCTCGCCGAGCTAATACCTTCGAGAAGCTTGATAAAGTAAACAAATTTAACATTTTTTTTAAAAAATTTATTATGATAATTTTTATTTGGTGTGGTATTTAATGTTATGTGGCATTAATACTGATAATTTGTTGTTATTATTGTTATTTTTTGGGATTATTAGATTGGTCAAGGTACATATAGCAATGTATATAAAGCAAGGGATCTGTTAACGGGAAAGATTGTGGCTTTAAAGAAAGTAAGATTTGATAATTTAGAGCCAGAGAGTGTTAAATTTATGGCAAGAGAGATTCTTGTTTTGAAAAGATTGGATCATCCCAATGTGCTTAAGCTTGAAGGCTTGGTTACTTCAAGAATGTCATGTAGTCTTTATTTGGTTTTTGAGTATATGGATCATGATCTCTCCGGACTAGCAGCACGTCAAGGAGTCAAGTTTAATGAAGCTCAGGTACTTTATTTGATTTTTTTTTCTTTTAACTAATTGATGTGTTTTTGGTAGTTTTGATTTAATTGTTGGGTTTGTTGAGTAAAGTAGACTTTTTTCTGTGGTATCTGTGTTAGTTTGGTGGTGTAGATGGCTTTGATTATGTGCTTTTCAAGGTTGTTCTTTAGCTTTTGGATGTTTAGTGCATTTTACTCTTTGGTTTGCCCATCTAGGTTTTTTGAGTTTATGTGAAGGCTATGTTTGTCTTTTTCTTATTCTTATTTCTCTTGTTGAAGAGCTTTGATATTAATATAAAGACCCGTCCACAGTTATTGGGTCCCATGCCTAGTAGTTTGTATAGACAGTTTTGTGAATTTTGTGGTGCTATGATCTATGGACCTTTCATATGAGCATATGAAGTTTTGTATTATTTTGGGCTTGCAAATTCACCGAAATTTCTTAGCTTACATCATAACATGTGGATTCATAACCATTAGAGACACTCTTTTTGTCTCATATAATTCTTATTATTTATAGTAAAAGTGTGCCTGCCTTCTTTCTCTCTTTCTGCCTTTTTCAAATCAACTTTTTGTCTGAATTTGTATAGCAAGATTTCATTTTTGCAAGTTGAATGGAATAATAGACATAAGTTTTCATGTTCTACTACTTGTCATTCAGAGTAAGAATATCAATACAGAAATGTGGAGTTTTCATGCAAACTATGTTTGTGATGCCATCTAAAATTCTAAAATACTTTTAATGTTCTCCCATTTTGCAATGTGATTTTTAGTTTGAAATTAATTATTGTATCTGATTGTAAAATGAAAGTTGTACCAGAAAAATCTAAGGATATTCGATAGATTTTGTCTCAGTCAAGTTAATTTGTCTTTTCTCTTTTTTTTTTCCCATTAAAATTAAAAGCATTTTAGTTACTTTGAACAAAATGCAGTAGCTTTCCTGCTTTTTACAGGATTTTTATATTTTTAAAAAATCCTGATGAATTTTTTAGTAAGTAGTGGTTTGAGATCATGCCTAGGTGAGTTCAGTTATGAAGTCTTCAGAAGTGGCAAAAGAAATCTCAAGGGCATACACAAATTAAGTCGTCATCACACACAATTATCTATTTCCTACTACAAAGTTATCTGCATGTATTTTAATTTATGTTTCCAAGATATGATTTCCTCAGATTATTACTTGTTTTGATTTGGTAATTGTATGTGCACTTGTTTTTTCTTTAACAGATTCAATAATAGATTTATTTGGCCAACTGATTTACTTTTTGATTTGTTCTTCTTTGCAGGTCAAATGCTACATGAAGCAATTGCTAGCTGGCCTTGAGCATTGTCACAGTCAAGGTGTCCTGCACCGCGATATTAAAGGTTCCAATCTGCTTATTAACAATGAGGGAATTCTAAAAATTGCTGATTTTGGATTGGCCACTTTCTTTGATCCTGAAAGAAGAGTTCCCATGACCAGTCGAGTTGTTACCCTTTGGTACCGTCCTCCTGAGCTTCTTCTTGGGGCCACTTATTATGGTATCGGGGTGGACCTTTGGAGTGCTGGCTGTATTTTGGCAGAGCTACTTGCTGGGAAGCCAATTATGCCTGGACGGACAGAGGTATTATTTTGCTTGTGTTTACCAGGTTTAAATTTAATGATTCCTGTGCAGATTTATTTCTTGTGCTAAAATGATAATGTTGTTAGTTGTTGCTGCTAGAATCCTTGAGCAATATTAGCCTGAGTACACATTGTTTTTGTTCTCACTAATATGCTCTTTGAAACACGTTTCATATATTCAATTTTGTCAAGGAAACACATGTTGAGGCAACAAGATTAAAGTCTTCAATCATTCATGAATAGTGGAATCATGTTTTCATGATAGGCATATGCATTTATATTTCTATTGACTTTGGAATTTGTGTTGTTCTGAATTTGATTTGATAGCACTATCCTCTTCATCCTTCTATCCATGCTATTAAGTCTTTCTTGTTTTGTCTTACAGTTGGCAAGTTCGTCTTTGACTTGCTTTTCATTTCTTATCTTGCTTAGGTTGAACAACTGCACAAGATATTTAAGTTATGTGGCTCCCCATCAGAGGAATACTGGAAGAGATCAAAACTGCCTAATGCGACCCTTTTCAAACCTCAGCAGCCGTATAAACGATGTGTAGCAGAAACATTTAAGGACTTTCCACCTTCCTCTCTGCCTTTAATAGAAACTCTTCTTTCAATTGATCCTGATAATCGAGGCACTGCCACAACAGCGCTAAATAGTGCAGTAAGTGATGTTTAGAAAAATTATACGTAGAATCTTTATAGCTTTACACAGATTCACTGTTTACCATTTTATATTAAAGGAACCATGGAATGCTTGCATGTTGCAAGTGCAGTTCTCTGAATATTTTTTTGCTAAATTAGTTTTTGCCTTATCTGCTTAACGAGAAGAAGAAAAAGCGCTAGAAGAGAAGAAGAAAGAGCGCTAAAAGAAAAAAAAAGGAAGCTGGAAGCGGAGAGAGCCATGTGTCAGCACATGGTGAAGAGCTTCTCTCTGCTTCGGCTTATATATATATGTATATATGATGTTGGCTTGATGCAAACAAATGTTTTCAAACTAGACTGGCATGTCAAATGATACAATTGGAGAGTGTAATCATGTAATTGGTTTTCTGACTTCAGTTCTTTACCACTGAACCTTATGCTTGTGAGCCATCAAGTTTACCCAAGTATCCTCCTAGCAAAGAAATGGATGTGAAGTTGAGAGAAGAGGAAGCAAGAAGGTTTGCTTATTCTTTCCTCATGCGTAAGTTATTTGTTTTGGACCAATTTCAACTACTTGCTGACAGTTTATACTGAATTCTTAATTTAACTCAGACAAAAATCCCTTGGTGGAAAGTCAAATGTTGTTGATGGTGGTAGAAGGGTTAGAATTCGAGAACGGGTCGGCAGGGCAGTTCCAGTTCCAGAAGCCAATGCAGAGATTCCTGCAAACTTAGATGTATGTAGAAGGCTTTTTTGTTTTTTTTTTTTTGTTTTAGAATTCCCAGATAAATTGTTTGCATCTCAACTTAGTTCTTTATTGTGCTAGATGGTAGTCAAGTCAGACGTGCATAATCTTGCTATTTTACATTCTCTACCAGCGCAAGGGTTAGTCTGTAGCCTGTAGTATTTAGGTTATGGGGCAACTATAATTGGGGACCCCTCCTTTTAGGTTCTTTAAGAGTCATCCTGTACATTCCCTGAGCTCCTTGAAGTTGTTATGCTTTCATCATCTTGGCAAAATATGTTTGGTCAGATAGACTTGGAGGGTTTTAACCTTCTAGTCAAACTAATTTTTCACCTGTTTATTATATTAAAAGCTAATAGCTAATGTTTTAGGTAGAGATGTGGCTAGGTCTGTCCCTGCTTCATTATCTGTGGATGTCGCATTGCATTAAATTTCTACTGTATGTCTGTACTTTCTAATGTAACTCTGACTTGAAATTCCTTTTGGCCCTTAATATTTTCCAGAAACTGAGAGTCATGACACAAGGAAATGTCAAGAGCAAGAGTGAGAAATTTCCACCTCCTCATCAGGATGCAGCAGTTGGACATCCTGTTGATGAGTCGCATAAAGGCCCTGTATCATTTGGTGCAACTGATACTTCTTTCAACTCATCCATATTTGATACAAAGTCACCATCTATCAAAAGTGCAGATGCCCTTGGGGGCCCTTCAAGAAGAAGAAAAAACAATAAAGAAGATCCCCAGATGGCTCCAACTAGGAAATTTATCCGTCCATTTAATCCGTCCTCAATAGGATTATCACTGGATTTATTATTCAAGGGTAAATCTGAGGTTTTCAGCAGCCAGAGGTAGACAGAGAGGAAGGCGTTCCTGTGTTGGTTCTTTTTCGTTGGATTAGATGCTCAATTTTCATCTTGGGGCTTCGAAGCTTTTTGGTCCTTTACTCAATTTAATTATTGATCTCATTTATTATACCCCATCATATAAATATTCGGTGTATAATCCACGCAACAGAGGCCCCAATGGCTGTGTATAATCTGCAAGTATAATCCCACTTTTTCTGTACAGTTCCCTTTTTTTTTTTTTTTTGGAAGTGAGTGCTTCCTCAATTGAGAATGAAAGTGGTTTTCACAAGCATATATATATTTAGTTTTCAGAAAGACACGGATATTCTATACCTCTACATAACTAAATTGTTTCTGTAGAAATTACCCTTCATGAACATTTCCTATTTTATTTAATTTGGAGAATGTTTTTGCACTTTGAATTTGTGGTATGTGTAGGTAATTGAATTTGTGAAATGTGCCGTATTTTTATTGGTTAGGTGTTAAACATTGAGAATACAATTTAGTGTGTTGGGCTATCTTAGTCTACATGTAGAGTAGGAAATGCTTGGTATTATAGTTTGTCCCCACTTTGGCGAACATATGATCGAAAGTCATACCTTATTTACTAACTTTTGACATTACAAGTTTGTCAAATCATAATTTTGATGTAAATGACCATTATCTTCCCGTGTTTTGTAGACATGTCTGTATTGATAGTTTTTTTCCAAGTTGACCTTAATAAGAGATGCACGCATAGCATGACACCAAAAATTTCGAAAAAAAATTTATTGCAAAAGAATTATTTCTTGACTTTTTGACCGTGATTAATATCCTTCATTATAGTTTCATTTTGTTTTTTGGTATGTTTTGATTCGTTTCCTGAATTTCCACGAGAGATAAGATGATTATTCCTAAATTGTAATTATTAGAAAAACAACTACCCTTTTAGATTGACGATTTGTTTCATGTCATGATTCTTATTTGGCATCAATTCTTTGCATTAATTTCAATTTTTTTTTTTAAATGAAACATGCAATAGTCAACTACGTCTTTTCATGAATCGTGCACAGGCAAGAATATGCAACATGCATGAGCCCATGAATTCACAAATTAGGCAAGAAGCATCAAAGCATGATACCCTATCACCGTATTTGGCTCTAAAGACACTCCAAAATTCCCAATTAGTACGTAACTAATCTTTGATTCCATCAATACTACCTCCACTAAGCCATGGCCCCATTGACTCACCCTCCACTACTGCTGTAAAATCTTACCATTTGCATATGTCAAATCTTCATGGCGATATTAACCTCAAGAATAAGAAGAAATCAAAGACGAAAATTTATCTAGTAGGTTTACTTGGTTCATTAATTACCACATTTTGCAACCAAATTCCTAACCACGAAGCCTTAGACAATCAATGTGGCAATATAAACTTCAGAATTGTCACAAAAGAGATGTTTGCTGTTGGATAGTGCATCACAATAATTAAAAAAAAAAGAATAGCAAATCCATCAAAATCAAAAAATAAATCAATGCAAATCCCCATCATTGTTTAATCCTTTACAACATGTGATTACACCAACATCAGACATGTCATTGCACAATCGAATTGTATAGTACAGTTGTAAAGGTTAATGATGACTTCTCCAATGTGTGCATATTTGCAGTGTTCGCTCTAAATTGATACCGGTGCAGGTTTTACCATGAGGCCCTGAAAGATTTAGAAGGAATTAGCTAAGCCACTGCCAGCAGCTAGTTGGTCAGCAATGGTTGGCTCAAATTTCTCGTACAGGCAGACGGGGCAAATAAATGAAATAAGCCTAAAAAGGGGTCAGAAAATGCGGAGTTGTATCCATTGAAACTGATCTACTCAAGCCCAAGAGGCCGCATCATGGCAGAATAGATGTTGGAACGTTAGACTCTTTATATTTCAACATGCTTCAAGTGACTTCAAAATCGGTGTTGCATTTGATCTCCAAATTTTATTCCAATTGGGCTTCTAAAGAAGCTAGGCCTCAAGTATTATGATCATTTGGTTGCTCCACCAATGTGCTATGTTTGTTATTGTTGGTATCATTTTCCTTCGTACAAATACCAGGAAATGACCGTCAACTCCCAAGAAAAAGGAAGGACAGTTTCTTTTTAGCCAACCAATCAGTTTGTTTCCTTTTAAAATATTTTTCCACAGCCAACTTCTCCACCAAGTTTAGGCTTGCCTAACTTCCCCACGAAGTACTCTTTTCTCTTATTGACTTGACTTCTCCACTTCACTCCCTCACTCACATTCACTGCTCCTTCACTCTTCACTATCCACCCACACTACATTTTCTTTCCTTCAATTCAAGGCTCTCTTCTCTTGCCTGCACTAGGTTCTGTGAATTTTGTTGGCAATGGCGAGTAGTAGTAGTAGTAGTCCTCGAGATCACATTGAGTATATAAGGAAAACCGTATATTCTATTGGTGGAGGAGTGAATCCATTGGCTTCCAGGCTTGAAAAAGCTGTTGAGCTTCTCTCCGCTGAACTCTACACTAAGGATGTCCACTTTTTCATGGAACTCATTCAGGTTCTTTTTTAATCGCAATATTTTTTTTTATGTGATTTAAATTTTGATTTGATCATCACACACACATACATATATATAAAATAAAAACACTATTAATCTTATAAATTATATCGTTTTTTTAATGAAATTCTACAAGAAAATTTTTTTACCATTAAATTTTATAAATTTTAAAATAAATTTTTTTCAATCCATCAGTTAAAATAATTTTCCGTTAATCAACTCTCAAAAATAAATTTTTTACATTTCAGTTTAAAAATTATAAAAAATTAGGGATAACAACACTGTTAGTCCTATAAATTATATCATTTTTTCAATTTACTCTTACAACATAAATTTTCTACAATCAAATAGGTAAAATGTACCATTAGTCACCAAACTTTGCTCGAAATTTCATTTTGGTTCCAAAACTTTAATTTATTACTATTTAGTTACTAAACATTGATTTGGATAACATCGAGAGGTTACCACTGAAATTCAGGCCAAAATTGCTTACGTGACATGTTGGAGATGCCACGTCATGTGTCACCAATGTCGGTTCGGTTTGGTTTAAAAATGCATAAAACCGAATCTATTTTGGTTTAAATTGAACCGAACCAAAATATGGATTGAACCGAACTGAA
>CATIWO010370431.1:0-20698 GCA_949673435.1 Macaranga tanarius | reverse complement strand
TTTTTTTTTTGCAATTGAGTGTTTGAACTTAGTATTTTTGTATCATTTCAGTGGTTCTGACCGATTAAGGTGGCCGGAATGTACAATCAGCAAGTGTGGGACCCACTTTGACTACCAAAGTAGCAAAAATTAAAAAGTTTGACCACAAAAATAGTAAAAATTAAAAAGTTCGACCACCAAAATAGTAAAAATTGAAAAGTTCGCACACCATGCAACTCTCCACATCAATATAAACTTATGGGATAAATTGCATAAATAGTGTGTGAACTTTTTAATTTTTGCTATTTTGGTGGTCAAATTTTTTATTTTTGCTATTTTGGTGGTCAAAGTGGGTCCCACACTTGCTGATTGTACATTCCGGCCACCTTAATCGGTCAGAACCACTGAAATGATACAAAAATACTAAGTTCAAACACTTAATTGCAAAAAAAAAAAGTCCGACTACCAAAATAGCAAAAATTGAAAAGTTCACACACCATTTGTGCAATTCTTCCTAAAAACAATGAAAGTGCAGGGAAAACATGGTTTATTCCTTATAAATTTGAGATGGAGAAAAGAGACGGCGTTAGATTTGACAAGATTGAAGGGGGACGACGTTTACTGAAAATTGTTTCTTTTTTCTTGCCTTTAGTACATAGAAAGGTGGAGACAATTAAGGACGGTGGATTTTTGATGTCTTAAAAGGCACCGACCTGGAAAAGAGGGATTTTGACACGTGTCGACAAAATGCGATTGGATGGACGGAATGGACGGCTAATACTCGTGGTAGCCTTATGGTACTGAAAGTTATCTTATTGAGTCATTCTACTGTATATTCGCACCAGTACAAATAAAATTATTAGTCATTAAATTAATTTTTATTTAATTATAATCATTGATATATTTTACAGGTATTGATACATCAAAATAATCAATGGTTGTAATTAATTAAAATTAATCTAACGGTTATAATTTTATTTGTACCGGTGTAAACATTTGTACTATAACAAAAGCCCATTTTATAATACAATATAACATATTTCTTTTTTTTTTTTTACTTATTTTTTTAAGATTCTCATCAATACAGTGAAGTCTTATTTATTCATTCGTTTTAAATATAAAGCAACTGTTATATATTTATTAAAGTTTTTAGTTAAATTTTAAAATTTTACTTAAATTTTTATTTAAATATAATGCAACTTTTTTATTTAAATTATTTATTATTTTTATATTTAATTTTAAATATAAATGAATAAAAAATTGAAATAAAATGTGATATAGATGGCAGCTATTATTAATAAATTTTAATTTTAACTGTAAAAATGAAGCAACTAATTATAGTTAATTTAACACAAATATAGATGTCTTTACACATTATCCAATAAATAAAGTTACTAATTAATGCAAAGTCTTTTTAACTAAATACCAAGCTAATTTAATACTTATTTAATATGTTGCAAATAAAATATAATTAAATAGGTAGTACAAGTTTTTTTTTATAAGGAAAATGGAAGGGGCCGGGGACTCAAACTCTAAACCATTTACATTGCCAGTGAAAGTTTTAGCCACTAAGCCAATGATGCGCTGGCAAATAGATAGTACAAGTTATTCACTAACTTTTGTGATTTTTTTAAATACCATAAATATCCATTATATTTGAAAAATTTGTGTAATGAAACATTATTATAAAATTAGATTCTATAATTTAGATGAATAACTTCATATATTTCTAACTCAAATGCAATAAGAAATCTAACTTGTAAATAGTTATATAATTATTTTTCATCACTGTCTTTTAACCTTAAAATTTAAGAAAAATAAGTTTAATTCATTTTTAAGGGTAAAAAAACATATAATTTTAATGAAAGTTTAGTTACATAAAAAATTTATTGTACTTAAAAAAATAAAAATCAAACATGTTGTCTTCTTTCTATAAGAAATAACTTTTTATTTAATTTTTTTTATCATATTATCTTTAAAATAAATAAATAAAAAAGACTTGACTATATTAATGAGAACCTTAGAAAATAAGTATTTAAAAAAACAGAAATATGCTATGTGGCATTATAAGAGGAAAAGTAACTTAGTTTAGCATTTAATACAAATAATTTTTAACTAAATAACATAACTATGGTTAGTTATTTTATTGTTAAAGTTAAAAATTAATTTGCCATGTATTTTAAATTACCATGTGTCTCAACTCTCGACTATATAGAATGGTTCATAATCCTCCGTGGTGGATCAGATCCACTAAAGAATTTCTCGGGACTCCACGTTGGCCTAACGTGTGTTTTTTTAAGAATATTTTCTTATGAATTTTCAAAAAATATATATATTGTATAAAATTCCTTTTTATAAAACATCAACTTATTTTAATATTGAAATATGAAAAATTTATATTTGATATGAACTAAACTCACGTTAGATTTGGCTGGCTCAACTCAAGTCATATTCAAAATGTTAAAACCTAGCTATCTATCTTTCTGAGAAGGGATGATAGGTGATAGCTATGGTGTTCCCTAGTGTGACTAGTGGGATTTATGTGTTTTGAGTATTATAATGTTTAGAGTTTAATAGTTTTATAATTATTGTCTATGTAAAAAAAAAAGGGTAATTAAGTTTTATTTTTATTTAGTGTCTTCTTTATCTTTTGCTTAAGTTGATAATGTTTTTAGTGACACCATATATAGCTGAGGGGTGTTGCAGTCAAGTGCAGATGGTGATGCCTTACTTGAGCTATGCATCAAGGAAGGGTAATATACAAACAAAGGAATGTTATAATGCAATGAAAGATATGAAGGACAGTGAACCACACTACTTGTATCTCATTATTCAGAAGCCTCATAATGGTAGTACGCATATCAAAGGTTTAGTTATACCATAAGACATATTGCTTCAGCTTCCATCTGTTCATCATCTGCAAATTGCTAATATTAGATTCTACCCCACTATGGTGAGTTCTTGCAAGCAGTCTCATCCTACCACAAAGATTACGATCTATTATCAGTATAGGAGCCTCCAGAAGCTCGATGTCCATGCTACCACATCATTACTTAACTGAACAAGAGAAGGTAGGTAATGTTTTTGAGTCTTCATGCTTTGCCATGCGTATTCCTAATTGGGTATGAGAAGACAAAGGCTACATTGCCATCAGTGCTTAAGGTCGGAGAAACATCCTACTTTTTACTAGTCAAAAATTAAGCTAATGATCCTCTAAGCCATCAATCTGTTGTTGCAAAAGAAAACTGCATCAACTAATTGACGCCATCAAATATTAGTTTTGGGTGGCTTATTTTTCTCTGTCTTGGTCCAAATTTGATCCAAACCCATAGTTGAAACATTTATTACTTTTTAACATTACCAAGCCGAACTTATCCTTTTTACTTACGTGCATAATGGAAGTCTTATCTTGCAGGGATGCTCTATCATAATCACTTGTCAAAGTCTTAATATTAACTGCTGAAATAAACATATATGTCGTGCTTAATTGAGTGCAATTCCGAGCATATGAACTCATTGGGCTCGAGGTGAATGAGATTTTACATGCCCTATTTTGGAAAAGGAAAAAGATTGGTATCTCTTAAAGAGATATGAATAGTGTCATCTCTCTAAGAGCGAAAATCCTAAATTATCCATCTTTCATATTAAATGCTCCCTGTTAATGGGGTAAACAAGTAACTGTCTCTCACCAAATTTTGTTTTTATTTGGTGAGAGATAGTACTATTCATGTCTCTCTAAGAGACATGTATCATTACCTTTTGAAAAATAGATTTTTGTGATATCTAGGTTGATGAGATGTTACCCACTTTATAACTATCCCTATTGCTAGTTATCCATAAGGGCAACATATTGTATTTAAGTTGGCTTCTCTTAATGAAATTTTTAGTAATTAAAAAAAACTCACATTAGATTTTTTTTTTTTTTTATCATCAAATATTTAATTTTAAAACATATAATTTAAATTTTATCATATAATTTAAATTAAATTATAAGAGTATAAAAAGTAAAAGTCAAGATATAACATTAGTTAATTAGGAAAAATATGTGTAGGCGGTGGGATTCAATGTAACCCAAATGTTTGGTGAAGACGGCATCGTGCAGGCTCAGAGTCCACTAAAAAATATAATTTTGGGCCTCTATGGGCTTAAGTCAGAGATGGAATTGCCACTCGAGTGAAATCCAAGACACACTATACAACAACTGGATCCCACAAAGGGGTATAACAAGTACTGTCTTCAGCTGCTGGGTCTAAAAACTGGGTATGAACTTTTTGAATATCCACCCAACCTTATGATCGGTCTTCGTTTGTGTTTCGTATTTTTTTTACTTTTAATTATTTAATTATTGCTTTAATTACATATAAAAAATGCAGTTTACCTCCAAATAATTTTCAAATTTTACAATTAGGTTCAAGTTTTTAATTAATCCAGTAACAATAAATAACAAAATTAAAGAATTGAAATGTACATGGAAAGAAAGAGGGAGGAGAATGGAGTTATAACCCTTCACACATAGAATTTTAAATTAAAGCAAAAATAAAAAAGAAAATCCTAAAAATAACTCTAAAATTTACAACAGCTGAATCACTATTGCTAGGTTTTTGGTTATGAAACAAACTAAAAATCTTAAGATTAATTAATTCAATAATAAAACCTACAAAAAAGAAAAAAATATAATACAAAAGAATAATAACAGGCAATAAACATACTGATATGACAGAAATCAAATCTAATTAATTTTCTAACTTGTAAAATTAACATATAACACCCAAAATGTAAATAAAGTCAATGAAAAGTAAGAAAAAGCACAAAACCATAATTTGCCATGCCAAAGGTGTCTCTAGCCATGTAGAGGCAGTGCCTTATAATACTGAGGTAAAATGGACTTCGTCTCAACATACTTGGGCGCCGCCTCTATGAAGAGGCATCACCACATCACTTCAATAAGTTTTTGATGTATGCAAAATGGGCATTAATAGGCAAAAACTTAAACTAATCAACACATAACCTAAAACCTAACGAACTCAAGATCATGCCCAAAGTAGAAAATGTAAATTCAGTTTTGATTAATATGAAACATGCATATTTAAATCTATAAACAACCTAAAGCATCCCAATTATCTTAAACAAATTATATTGACATACGAAAGATAATAGACAACATTCAATCTTACAAAGAAGTACGTTATGAAAAAATTTGCAAAGGGCATGCAGAGATATTTAACATGCTTAATTATTTCAAAATAAATAAAAATATGAATGAATTCTAAAACTATTTCCAGTTATTGAAACTCATGCAAATGAATAATAATAAGGCAATAAAAAAAGGATTGAGAAAAGTCTTACTTTTGTAGCATCGGTTTTAATTCCTCCCTGTTTAGGCCCTCAAAAGCTCCTCTAGCAATGAGTAAAATCTCCTAACAGTGTAAAATCAGGTCTCTAAGTTCCTCCTTCAAACCCCACCACCCTTCTTTTTTTTTCCTTCTGTGTTTTACTTATTTAGAAGCTCACTTTTTTTCCTCCGTTTTTTTTTATTTTTCTTGTTATCTCCTTTTTAAACAATTTTTCTCTAGTACTATCTCTGATTTTTCTACGTTTTTTTTCTCTATTTTTTTTCTAAAACCTCCCTCCTTTCCTCCTAATATTCTCTTCCTTTTATTTTCTCTCTTCTTTCTCTTTCTCTCAACCACCCCATCATTTTTTCCACGTTCAGTAGCACATTAGCCACAATTTTTTTATCTCAGAAAATTATAGCTGAATGTTGAAGAGATTTATGCTAGAATGTGGTCAACTTTATTTGCTAAAAAAACTCTACATCATTGAGGCGTCGCTTCATCAGTGAGGCATCGCCTCAATGCACAGAGGCGGCGCCTCTTTGGTGCCTCTCTAGTGGGTTTCATGGGTTTTAAAGGTTTAATGGGTTGTGGGCTTTGTAAGATGGCTTGGATACCAAACTTTATATTGTTAGACTCATTTTTCTTGAAATTTCATCATTGGACTTTCGCTCTTAAATCGGATCAAACTCAAGTGTCCACAATATGTAAATGTAGAAATAAATTATCATAAAATAATCATATTAATTAAGATAGACTATTATTTTATCCAGTTTGAGTTTTTTTTCTTTTTTCGATATCCTATTCGAGTTTTCGCTTGTTTGATAATATGTCTTTAATTATTTTTTTTTTGATAAATAATTAAAGTTAAAAATATGCATTACTTCTCATATTCAAATCTAAGATTTGATCCAAACAGCATTGTTTCTGCGACTGCAAAGACCAAGTAAGCCCAAAAAATTTACTGGGCCTGACTACAAAGCCCGCCTGACCCACGGAGGTACGGCCAATTTTTTGTGCGAAAACAAGCAGGCATGTGAATTAACTGAGAAGTTGCGCAAAGTGCAGAGAGCTCACTAGCAAACCTTCTGTTGGCGTCATTGCGTGATATTGACATTGGAAATGATTTAATTTCTCTCTATACATTTGTGTATATAGGATAGGTATCATTATTTTCAAGACCACACAAGTTCTTTTCAAGATTGTTGTCCAACTTCGAATGGAATTTCCGAAAGTTCCTTTCTTTTTATCTTTGCTCTGATGCTCTTGCAAAAGTAATAGTGGTTACCAAGTCACAGTCGACTTTTATTAGAGGTGGCCCATTGAATAGCGTAGAATCTAGTACACATCTATATGCAAATTCAAGAATTGTTTCATACTAAATCGAAAGGGAAAATGAGTGAGTACTACTTCGAAAATAACTTGATCATAGCACTATGATGGTCCTACTTCATGAATTCCATTATTACTTGATTGATAATACAAATATCCACAAGCTTTCTTGGTTCATCCGACCATAATTTGCTTCCTTGGTTCTTCGAGAGTACGTACGATTTTGCTTGCCTGCTGCTGGTCTATAGTAAGAAAATAAGAATCAAACTTTAGTGCGTATTTTAACACAATAGTGATGTGAAGATAACCACATATGATCACATGAATACTAATTCATTGAAGAAGATTTATTCCTACGAGCGTTTTACTGTACAAATATCAATGACAGGAGTTTTTTTTTGAAATGGGAAGATCTAATACTAGCATGAACAACACGAATAATTATGTCCCCGTATCATATTGAATATAAAAAAGCATACTAACGAAATGGCCTAGGAGGCTTTTCTAGCACAGCAGAAAAGAAAACTTCACGATCATCATCTTTGTCAAGCTTAGGAACAACAATCCATTTATGCTTTCTGTACCTTAGCGTCTTAAACGATCCCAAATAATCATCCAAATCCTCTTTCAGGCAGAAAAAGCTGTCTATCCACAGCAAACCCCCCGGCCTCAAAACTCTGTCCCAGTCATACAATATAAAGTCCAACAGCACAAAATCAATCCAACCATCAAGAAATCTTGTTGTGTGTATCAAATCCAGTGTATTATCAAAGAACGGAAGCCGTTGATTTATAGTCAAGTAAAGAGGTACAAGTCCCCGAAGAGCGATCATTTCACTAAAAGGTGCTCCAAGATTGATAGTTGCTGAGACTATTGTCACATTGAACTCTCTCATCCGAGCAGCAAAAGTACCTGTTCCTACACTGAAATCTAATCCAATCCTGATCTCTCCAGGCTTAATGTTAAGCACTTCAGGTATCAGAAAGTCTGCAGTAAGATTAGTTTTGGGGTCGATATCCACGTGTTTGATCCATCTGGGCAATTCATGTGCTGTGAGATTGAAGCAATCTGCACACTTAAAGAACCCCCTCCGAGTGTTGTTGTTAGCCAGGCAAGTGAAGTTTTTGCATCTGTAATTGCCCCACCGAACATTGCGATTATCAGGAAGCTTCCACATGGACTCATTTACAGGGAACGGTTTGCTGTATAGATGTGGGGCTCTTGAGAAGCATCTCCTTCTTGGTAATGGATCACACCCATGAACCATCAGCCTTTGAGCTAGTTTCCAGTCATCGTTGCAGATTTCGCCAACATCGTAATCCATATACTCTTCGAGCTCTTTCTTCATGGCAAAACAAGCATGGCCAATGCTTGTGAATGTTCCATTAGCTCCCATGAAGTTTTGTTTCCCTAATCGGTTAGGTTTGATCCTTACATATTTTCGGATCTCTTCTATCAGGAAGAAATCAGCAGGCTCATCCAATTGTTGTTTCGGCGTTAATAGAGGATGGACAGCTTTGATATCAGCGTTTTGCTGATGAAGTCCTTCATCTGAAGATAAAGATGCTGGTAATGACTCGATAAGCCCCAACATATCAGCAAGAAAATTAGTGTATCGTGATAAATGTATTGCCAAAGATGAGTCCACTCTTAAATCTTTAACCTCATTAATTTCGTTCTGAATTTTTTGAACAATAGTTTCGACAGTAACTGGAACTTCACCACTTCTAACACCGCTCTGATGCTCAATATTGAAATGATTGCATATGGTATCAGAAATAAAAACAGATCTAATGGAGTAGAATTTGGAGAAAGTAGTAACACAAATCAAAAGAGTCAAGATACCAAGCATAAAAATTGGTCTGTGAAGTACTCCACACCACCTTCCTGACTTGATAGAAATATTAAATTTTGCCATCTATCTTACTATGAAGAACTCTAATTAATCAAATATCCAAAGAGCAACCACAAATCATATCATATAAAGATTCGGATGTTCCAAACTCACAGGAACAGTATATGATACAAACAACAACTATTCATAAAACAAAAGCTTTGCACGCTGAAATAGAGTAGGCGAAACAAAAACGGTTGTGTTCGAGTACCTGAAACTCTGAAGCTGGAGGGTGTTGGCAAGGGGAGGCAGAGGCGAAGGATGAAACTGCCAGAGTTTGACGTACGTCATATTATTTTAATTGGCAAACGTTCTTGAAAGAAACTGTGATTGGAAGACTTTGAGATCAGAGCTAGAAATTATATTTTAATAATTATCTTATTGAGTTTTGAGTTTCTTGAGAGTAAATAATTTCTAGGCTAGAAAGAACTAAGAAGGCACTGAGTTTAGGTAGTCAACGCACCCATTATTCTTATATGTTATAAACCTGAATACACATTACATATTACTTTCAGTCATCATCTCGTTATGCTAAAGATACCAGCTTTCCTGCACTAATATAATAAGTCTATAGTCTTCTATTTCCTTTGAGCTTAATATAAAATAGGACAAAACCATAAACAGGCATGTGCTGCAGTTGGCAAAAATTACTTGACCATGAAAACACATAAAAGCAGGCAGAAATGCAGGGCAAGGAAAAGGCAAAGCCAGTTTGAAAGTAATTAAAAGAATTGGTTGGGAACTTGTGGTATACATACAATAATGCAAGGCATTATTAGACGTTAATAAAACAGAAACAGTGCATAGCATTAGATGCACTGTAGTTCTTCTGTACGGGACAGGTAACACTTGTATTTTCTGTTTACAATATTATATATTACTAGACTCAACTCTTGTCGCTGAACTGTTGGTTGTGAAATCCCTGCACATCCACATTAATCATATTGACAAGAAGTAAAAATCACTAGTGTGGTAAAGAGTCCAAAAAGATCAAAATCCAAGTTTTGGGCACAGCAACAAATAATTGATATGAACATGATATAGATGATACAAATGTGAAGAATGAAGAGAAAAAACAAAACTTTTTTCACATAAAGAAGGGGAGCAAAAGCCATGCATATGATGAAAATATTCATCATGAAGGGGAAAAAATGTTCAGTTCAATGTACTTAAACAGTAGAACCCAATTCTTACAGTAGAAAGAGAAGCTAACAATCAGTCTTCTTTTAGTCTGTCTTTTTTTTTTTTTCATTTCTCTGCCTTGGCAAATTAAAATCACAATTCATAGGATTAACCCAGAAAGAAAGAAAGAAAGGAAAAAAAAAAACAAAATCCCATCCTACAACCTGAGCCTAATCAAAGAAGAAAAATTTACATTCCCAAACTGAACAAAAACAACATCCCACGAATGAATCAACAGCAGCACTACCTCCTCACAATTCCACAAATAATGAAAATTAAGTTCACCTAAAATCACCTCCTCCTCCTTCGATCCGCCGCATACTGAGACAGCGGTACAACCTCCGATAAGGGTGTAGAAAGCGGAGTAGGCAGCGGCGAGTTCCGACAAACGGGACAAGAACCATTAAGCTTTAACCAAGCATCAATACACCACAAGTGAAAAAAATGCCTGCACTCAGGCATCATTCTTAACATCTCCAAATCTTTATACTCACACAAACAGATCGAGCAAGTACTATCGTTACTGTTATGATTGGTGTTGCCATCTTTTGTAAACTGAAACTTGGGATAGGAATTTATAACCGCTTGATCAAGACCAATAGCCGCACTTTCCTGGTCACGTTCAAGTTCTTCATCATCTTCAGCAACGAAAATAATACGAGGCAGAATTATACCATCAGAAGCAGAATTAGGGTGGTTAACGTTGTTATTATTGTTGGCATCATTACTAGAATTTGAGCTGCGGCTCCGAGAAGCGCGGCAGCAGATGTAGGAGGCGAGAAGGATAGTGGAGAGGAGGACAAGAAAGCCTAGGGCTATGGCTATTGAGTAGCCAAGGCCGAGATTGGTAAGGTAGCCGGGGGGGCTGGGTGTGGTGGTGGTGGTGGCGGCGGTGGCGGAAGAGGTGATGAAGGCGGTGGACATTTGAAGTTAAAGAAGTATCGAAGGAATCCATTTGAAGAAGAGATAGGAAGGGGGTTAGGGGAGATTATTTTGAGGGAAGGTGGGTGGATTTTCCAGCTGCTGCATTTAATACTTAGGTTTGGAAACAGAGCATTGCATTTATTAACTGAACTTAAATGAATTTCTGGGCTTTTGGGTTAATGATATGATGATACATAGATTTTGGATGGATGGTTCATGTTACTGTTTGGGCCTTTCTTTTTGATTCTTTATATGTTTATGTGTGGTGTACTTTGAAAAAACAGAGCTAAGACTAACAAGTAGAAAGAACATAAAGTTGATGCGTCCAGGTTCCAAGTTGTCTGTTTGTTGGTAGATTCCATTTTCAACGTGTGAAGTGAAAGATAATGGGTGGGATGCGAAGGATGGTCAAAAAGGGTTCCATGGAAATTGTATGCAGTTATGATTGTAGAATTGAAGTGAGTGTTGCTGTGTCCTGTGTACGAGTGCGCGCTGAATGCGCGCATAAGGCAAAACGCAGCTCAGCTCCACGGATGGATTGGATTCCGATGAGGTGGCCACTGGTCTGGTCAGACCAATTAGATTGCTGCTTCTATTCCGGTCCAATTTTAGATATTTTAACCATATTTACTTTTGTTTTACCAAATAAAAACAGATTGACAGATGAGCAAATCAATTTATTCATTCATTCATTAATGATGGTCTATTTTTTTTATAAAAACTAATTGTACCAGCGTGCTCGACAGTGACACAATTTTTGTTGCCATGTTTATAACTTTAAAATAAATTATTTTACTCTTAAATATAAAAGTTCACTTCAAACTTTTTATTCATAATGTGAAGTAATTTGCACTGGAAATATAATTTAGTAATAAATATACATTTTTTTTAAGATTCTAAAATAACTTTAGAAAAAGGGGAATTATGATGACTACCGAGTTGGATCAACACTTGAAAAGAAGATGAGGGGACTTCTTTTACATCTACATATAAAGTGAGGAAATTGGTACTAAAATCATAAGTAAATTTTGAACTTTCCCTTTTCCTTTTTCTTTCACTTGACCCGAGATGAAGACTCGTCTATCTTGGAGCATCGGATCTTGAACCCATTCCCATGTGAAACACAGAGAGAAAAAAATGGAAACATGAAAAATATATATGCACTTCGGCCCATTTGGCCTTTTTTTCAGATAGCCTAGTCGTTGCACACTGCCAGATTTACTCTAATGAAGCCCATCGTGTCCATATGAAAACAGTTTTTAACATTGAATTTTACATTTAAAACCTCTTAGTATTAGAATTTCAGTTTTTTCCACTAGAGCAAGGCCTCATTAACAGTTGACATTACATTTTATAAACCTTTTGTAATTATATTTTTTATAATTTTTATAACAATATTATTTATTTAAAAAAATAAATATCAAATAGTAATGTCAAACTGGTGCTCGAGAAACTGTAGTAATTTGTAAACTAGTGTTACTCTCCTATCCTTTATCAATTTCAAAAAATTCCTTCCAGATTTTTATAGATTGTTGACTTTTTATCATATCATACAAAATAAGATTAACTTGCTGTTTAATTAGGTCTCAATTAAAATTAAAAATAATAATATGATTATTTTGAAAAATTATATTAAAAAAATATTATTAATATTTTTTTAGTTAATAAAGAGGTCATATGACCTAAACGATGGATTATACAATAGGAGGATAGTTCTTCCCTTTTAAATCACCGACGACATGATTCAAACCTTACACCTCATAATAACTTTAAAGAGACGTTACTATTTAACAAATTCTTCACTGACAAATATTATTAATACTTTATTTTACATTATCCAAAAGTCATACGGAAGTAGAACTTGATTTATTCCTAAAACGATATTTATGTTTTCAATTAAGATGGAATGGTTCTTTAAATCAAAAAATAATCAATAATATCAAAGTATATTGTCTCCTGCTTAGACTGACAAATCCGCCTTCCCTTCAACATCTCTTTCATTTCATGTCGATCCAGCCGAGGCGATGGAATAGGTGAATACAGTAGTATGCAACGGGCAGAAGTCATGATAAAGGGTCCTGATCTCGGACGAGGCACTTCTACAGTATAATTATGGATGACATTTTTATTTCTTAATATAAATTAATAATACTTATGACATATTAATGACATTTTCCAAATAAAAGCACTTATAATATTCTCTTTTTTTTGTTAATATTAAGATAAACAATTAGGAGGTTATAGTCGTTGACTTCATTGCAACGGTTCACAATTGTGGAAAATTTGTATTTGAAGAAAATGAAAAAATTGATGTTTGAGGAAAATTTATACACACCAAACACTTGTACTCCTTTTCTCTTTCAGTGGGTCGTTGAAGAAAATTTTCATGCTCGAGCTCATTAGTCAATTGCCATTAACAAATGATATGATATGTAACTGTATTTATTTTTTTTCTGGTTCTGTCACACTACACATATTATTCTTCATATTGACAAACAATGCAAAAATTCAACAAGCCTAAACACTACATGGTTCACGAGACAATAGAGGTCTAATGTTCAGTGGCGGCTCCAACATTTTAAATTAGAGATAACATTTTAATTTTTTTTTTAAATTAAAAAATTATATAAAAAATTGGAGAGTAATTTATTATTATTTTTTTTTGAAAAGGATAAAGGAATTTTATTGGCAAGGGGCAATGGTCCTGCTTGCCCCCTTCGTTCCGCCACTGCTAATGCTGCTGCTAGTGTTCATAAACAAAATATTCCTCACATTCATTTTCATTATTGCCGCCTCCCCTCTTTTCAAATAGTCTATAATTACTGTTCTTGAACATCTAATTAAAAAAATAATTTATAAGAAGTGGAAAAGGAAAAATACATCTTTAGTCAAAAGGTTCATATCTAGTGCCATAATACCAATCCGGCAGCTCTCTAGTACAAAGACGATCAACTGCAGGCCAAGAAGTTTGGGATTGTAGCTAATATTAAGTACCAAACCACCAACAAAATAAAAAATTTGTGCTTCACATTATTATCTGCATATTCAAAAAGTTTTGCCTACCTACCAATACCATTTAAAAATACTTGCCATATTGAACTAGTGTCTTTTGGTAAATTTTCAAGCAACCCACAAATTGAAATGAAAAAACCCAAAAATATAATATAGAAATATTTCCAGTTTTCATTCCCACAAAACTTGGCACTATTACCTCTGAATAATTTTTTTTAAAAAAATTTCTCTTCAATTTTTTTTTTATTTTATACCAAAAGTTAGCCTAAATTAATTTTCAATGTTCCTTTAGCCTAAATTAATTTTCAATGTTCCTTAGAGATTTTTTTTAATTAAAGATTACAGAAGAGATCGCACGGTGGGTGCTATGAAGATTAAATCTCAGATGTCAACTAAATATCAAACACAGGACATAATCAGTAAATCATATATGACCATAAATTATATAAAAAAAGAAGAAGAAGAGTAACAATATTCTACATATACTGGAAACTAAAGGTATATGTTACAAGTCACAACAGCAGCTCCACCTTAATTAAATACATAAACAAGAATAAGCAACCAACGAGCTTGCCTAGTCAGCTAGAGGTCAACCTTATTCTTGCACTTCTGTGAATGAATTGCCTGGCTTGAAATATTAACTGTAATGCTGCAATTCATCTTTACAGTGACATGCCGCTTAACGAACAATATTTTCACCCTCCCTGGAAGTCTTGTGAAGCTATCCATCTCCAACAGCCCAGAACCCAAATCAGTGCTCAAATTTGGGTTGGAGATCAATTTATCAGTGACTAAATCCACAGTAGCATTCATCCGCATGGTCTGTCGGGCCTTCGAATGGCCTGGTGGGCCTCGAGCGTCTCCAACTAGCACCCCATGGTAGTAAATAGCTGATGTGGTGTTGTCATACCTGAACGATGCTACGTTAGGATTCTTCACTGATACATCCGCAATTAAGGAGATGTTGGTTCCTGGCTTAGGAATTGTATTGTTGATTAGCTCCACGTGAGTGATGATCACATTATTTAATTTGATTGTAGGATCCTTGATGCGAAAGACGGTGAAAATTAATATCACAATCACAATGGCAGGAACTAGAAATGCAGCTGTGATGCAACCACAGCATTTGATGCATCTTCTACGACGAATTTTTTTCAAGTGGTTGGCTGCTTCTTCATCGTCGCTGCTCGTCCGGTCCACGGATGGAGCTAGTGGCCGTACCTGATCGTGCTCTACCATGGCTGGCCAAAAGATTGGTGCTAGCTGAAGAGGGAGAAATGAACAAGGTACAGAGAGGTGGTGCTTGAAATTGTTATTGTTGTGTTTTTATAATGCAGCAAGTGTATGAGTAAACAATTTATTTATTTTCAAACATGCTGGCATCATTTGATTTTGAGGGCTTTTTTTGTAAAAGAAATTATTGCCTAACAAAAGGTTCAGGCGTTGAAAATTTGACTACTTGTGCCTCATTTTAATGTGTATATTAAAATCATATTCATTGCACATTTGATTATTGTCACATCTAAGGTTTCTAATTTCAACAACTTGAATAAAGAAAAGAATAAACAAACAAACAAGTCCTTTTATTTGAGTGCCTCGTAGTCGTAGATATTTACTTTGATTCGGTCTATGAACTCGAATTGACAGTAATTAACTCATGAAATGTCAATTTAACTGTACATTAGAAAGCTTTATTGCTGAAACATGATCTTACATGATCATAACTAATTCCCAACTCGTGTAATGGAAAACATTTAAAATTGATTTAGTGCTTGTTTACCCTAACTAATCTGCAACATTACAGAAAAATGGAGGGAAAAGAAAGCAACCCTCCAATCAAGTACGCACATATAATTATAAATTTGAAGTGAATATGGTTTAAAATATCTACCTTGCTTCTAAAACATTTCTCAAATTTTAGTGGCTTATTTTTAATACAATTGCATTTAAACTGGAAATTGCTTTAATAGATATCTCAAAAAATTTCAAGGACATATTTCTGAGGTTATTGATTAAAGGCATTGACAAAGTTGGCACTTAGCATTTAGCATAGCTTGATATGAATTTAGTAATTAATTGGCTGATAACTGATTGTCCACCAACTACTAACAAACTTCTTCCTCATATATAATTAATAAATAGAAGTTTCTCCTTTTGCCGGGTGGTAATGGGTTTAAAAGAAAATGTTGCTCCATATTATAATCTTTTATCAGCTGCAAAAGTTGCCTACGATAGATGTAGTAAATGCATAATACAAGGTACTGCGTTCTTCGGCGTAGTAGTTGTGGTAGACGGATCTGCATAACATTTAGATGTAAAATCTTATTAAAATATGTTATTCCATCATAATCATGTGATTTCGTATGCAAAAGATATATGCTTTCGATTAATTTTTTTTTGTAAATCAAAACATTGATCTAATAATGAATATTTCTATAGAAAATTATGGAATCACAGAAAATTTCAAATTAAAATCAATTGAACTGAGATAAAGTAAACGAATATGATATTAGAGTATATTATTCTGCTTCCTTCTTTTATTATTATTCCTATTATGTAGTCTTTGGTATTTACTAAACTCTCCTTGTAATGGTATTATAAATATCTTATTTCTCATCAATAATACAATGCAATTTACCCTATCACGAAACACCTCTTTAAGCCAGTCATCAATAGTGGGCTCATGAAAACTCCCAATCAGAAGAGATAGCTGAGAAGAAAACCAAACAACCCGTACCCAAGGACAGTCCCAAAATATATATAGCAAAGATTCCGACCTAGCCCCATAAAGACGACACGGTATATCAGCAGTTAAGCCTCGAAGTGACAGCGTTTCAGCACAAGGTAAAATATTATTTAACAACCTTCAAATAAAAAAACGAACCTTCGGCTGAATTTAGAGATTCCAAACAGTTTTCCACAGAGGATTCGACAGAGGTAAAGAACTGGGACCAGCCCTCTCCTGAGTCCGAAGCTCTTGAGCCAAATAGTACCCTGATTTAATAGTGTACTGTCTATTCTTGGAAGGAAACCACAACCAGCTATCGGCAGGAAGGCAAAAGCTAATGGGTAGCTTTAAAATTTCCTCGGCCTCAACTGGTAGAAAAGATTGCCGGATGAGAGACACCTTCCATTGCTTGACCTCAGCGTCTATTTAATGATGAACCTTATATAAATCGACATTACCACAATGAGATAGAGGTTTGAAACCCGGAAGAGTTGGTACCCACGAGTCCTCCAAAATACGAATGGCCTTACCATCTCCAACCCTCCAACAAAGCCCTTTTTTAAGCACAGGGACTACTTGTAACAAACTTCACCACAAATAACTAGGTCTATTTCCCAAATTAGCCTCAAGAATTAAAGACCTTGGAAAATATCGAGCCCGGAGAACCCGGGCTGCTAAAGAATTTGGAGAGGACAAAATACGCCAAAGTTGTTTACCTAACAAAGCCAAATTAGAAGATTGTAACATCCGAAAACCAAGCCCACCCTCACATTTGGGCATAGATAGTCGCTCCCATTTGAGCCAATGCATTTTCCAATCTGCAGGCATATTTCCCCATAAAAAATTGCTTATAAGAGAGTGCACCTCATCACAGAAAGTAGTCGGAAGTAAAAAATAACTCATCACATAAGTTGGAATAGCTTGCGCTACAGATTTAATTAACACTTCTTTACCCGCTGCAGAGAGAAACTTCTCCTTCTAACCCTTTAGTTTCCTCTAAATACGATCCTTCAGAGAAGAAAAAATAGCTTTTTTAGACCGACCCACCACCGTAGGTAAACCCAAATATTTTGAAAAATAGCCTACACCTTTCAGCTCCAACAAACTTTTAATCTCATCACGTAGTTCAGACCCAACATTACAACTGAATGCAACTTCTGATTTAAGAAAATTTATTTTCTGTCTAGATGCAACCTCATACTGAGTCAAGATATTTTTGATTACCTATGCCTCCTCCCTGGTAGCTCGACAAAATAAGATACTGTCATCAGCAAAAAATAAATGAGAAATCTCAAGACTATTCCGACAAACTTTAGCAGGATGAATTACCCTGGTAGCAGCCGCCCTCCGAATAAGAGCAGAAAGACCCTCTGTATAAATGAGGAATAAATAACGAGAAATAGGGTCTCTTTGTCTCAAATCCCGTTGTGGAACCAAATGACCTGTTGGCTTTCCATTAATTAGAAAGGAGAAAGAAACTGAAGTCACACACCTCATAACCAAATGAACAAAATGATCAGGGAACTCCATTTTGTGCATAACACACTCAAGAAAACCCCATTCAACTTGATCATAGGCCTTGCTCATATTCAATTTCAGAGCCATTACTCCCTTCTTTCCTTTTATTGTATGCTTCATCGCATGGAAAACCTCAAAAGCTACCATAGCATTGTCTGAAATCAGTCGACCAGGAACAAAAGCACTTTGGGATGGATGAATAATAGATGGTAGCACCGGCTTCAACCGATTAGAAATGACCTTAGAAATTAGCTTGTACACCACATTACACAAACTGGTGGGTCTCAAATCCTTTATATTCTCAAAACATTTAATCTTAAGACACTACTAGAAAATAGGATTTTACCGACGGATTTCCAACGGATTTGGTCATTACCGACGGATTCTGTTCCATCGGCAAAATGCTCGTCGCTAATTATTACCAACGAATTTTGAAAATCCGTCGATAAATTAGCGACGGAATTACCGACGGAATCAATTCCATCGGTAATTTTGGACTTTTTTTTTAAAAATAATAATAGTTGTATAAATATTTATTAGATTTTTAATATAATTGTGGCTGTTGAAAATTATATAAACATTAATAATAATTTAAATAAAAATATAAATAAGTATATTTGAAATATAAAATAACATGACAATAAAATAATAATATAGAAATAAATGTACAAATTTATCAATTATTCCAAAAATATATTACATAAACAGTGTGAAAACCTACTGGTCCGCTAAATCTGTAGTATGATCTAGACCAAGATTACCCTCAGCATCTGAAGGAGCTATATGTGAAGGTAGAGAAGGAGATGCGTGCAGAGGTACAGGAGGTCGCATACTATAAGTGTGGGCCCACCTTGTCAAAGTCTCTAGCTTGTGCCGGAATACGCTAACCTGGTCATCATACTCACGGTGAAGCTCAGAGCGGAGCTCAGCTCGAACAACATCTAATCTACTCTGCACAGACCTCTCAGCTGCATCATCAAAAGCGGCTTGAGAAGGAAACATGTCTTGCCTCGAGGATGTCGCACCAGTAGTGCGGAGACTGCTCATATAGTATGTCGACACTGATGATCCAACACCGTAGACTCGTTGTTTTTGTACTCCTTCAGCTGCTTGAAGAAAAATCTAGTTCTCATCAACTTCAGGTGCCTCTCCACCCTCCTCAGCTGGTTGTGAAGCGGCAACCATAATCTCTTCGAAATGCGCCTAAATCAAATGACAAAAATCAAATACCAGTGAAAATATTTATTTATGGCAAAAACTACTTACACATGTACACCATTTATTTATGGCCACTGAACATAATACAATACTAGTGAAAATATTTTCATACTTACATTAACTGTCTCTGATCTCTTATCAATAAATTTGCTTCTATCTGACTTGCTGGTGTGGGTGGCTTTGAATAATTTATGTGCGCTTGGTCACACTCCATCCTGCTCAGTCTGCATATTATTTACGGTTTTAACAAATGAATAATATATTATATTATTATAAACAAAAATGAAGAATATAATGAAATAATTAATATAGGTCATAATCCATGCATTATCAAACAACAATTAATTAGCTATTTATTGCATATAATTTTTAACATTGAAAATTCCGTACGTACCATAGCTCGCTCATGGTCACGCATAGATCTAGACCCTCCTGTGTGCTTCGAAGGACCTGTACCTGGACCAGCTTTTTCAGTTAGCTGATTTTTGCTTGCTTGGGTACGCTTTTCAACGTAAGATTGCTGCGACCATTTTTCTTGTCAAGCTCTCCACACATCATCAGATATCGATCTATCCTGTTTGTTCGACGTTCTATAGGAGCATAAATTGTCTTTATACCAACTTTCACAATGTTGTGCCCACACTGCCTTTATATGCACGTCAGGATCATCCCACCTGAAAAATTTCTGCACTCAAAGTACTGTTAAGTTGCGTTTTAAAACATAATCTCACTATATCCATATCAATGTTCAAATGAAATAATAAAAAGTTGATAACAATTTTGAGCTTAAAAAAACATTATTCACCTTAAACTCCTCCCAGTAGAAGTCAATCTACTCCTGAGTAAGTGCTGCCCACTGCCACCCTTCAGCCAACCAACGTTTTTTGCAGATGACGGTGCAAACCCTCGAAACTGTGCCACTTGGGTCTAATCGATCTTTCCTGCATTTATATTACAACATAAAATAATATTGTGCTGAAATAATAAATACAATTTTTTACTCTAATAAACTAAAAATATACCATTTACATGCACTATGTAAAGAGAAATAACAACTAAACCTTAAGTTACTGTAGCAAACATAAAAATTCATTCAACTTCATAGAGTTGTATAAATAGTTTTATTTTCAACAATATTTGCACATTTAAATATATAAAACGTTTATACCATTGCGCTTGATATTACATTAATACCCTTCAGTCGTGTACTTGAATTTAAATTATACATGTCTGCATCAATCTGTATAAATGTGCGATACCCAAGACAAGTTGGCTCTACTACTTCCTCCTGCTGATCTAGGTCCTTTTCCTCTGATGGGTAATCCTGCTGTGGGGGATGTGCAGATGAAGCTGAGGGTGCCACGACACTAGATGACGCTGCCGCAGTGGCAGCAGAAGCTGAACTACACTGAGAAGTGCCCAAACGTCCTCCAGTGTGACCTCTGCCAGCTATCTCTCTACCTGATCGACCTCCTGCAGGATGCCTCATGTCTAAAAAAAGAGAATCCAAAGTTAGACAATATCCCATAACAAAATCTATATCACATATATTCCAAAACATCAACGCAATGAAATTAA
>CATIWO010370419.1:0-22083 GCA_949673435.1 Macaranga tanarius | reverse complement strand
GATGTGCTGGACCAGTGGAGCACTGAAATTATGAAATCACAAATTGAAGGAGATGAATATGAATATGCTCTTAAGCCTAAAAGGGCCAAGGTATGGTCTTTTGTCCTATCCTCTTGCTTTTGCTTTCGTGAAGTTGGTTTCCGCCATGACATTGCTGTCAAGATAAGAGAGCTAAATGAAAATCTGGAAGTTATTGCCAGAGAGAAAGACAGATATATGTCTCCTGTATTAAAAGGCAATGAAAATGTTGAACGAGCTATGACATCCTCTGTTGTCAATGTTACAGAGGTTAGGCGCAGAGAGGATGATGAAAATGCAGTCCTTAACTTGCTATTAGCTGAGAGCAAAAAAAACCCTCATGTCATCTCTGTAGTAGGCATGGGGGGGATTGGCAAAACAACACTTGCCAAACTGGTGTATAATGAAGACAGGGTTAAGTCCCATTTTGATGTGAGAATATGGGTTTGTGTCTCGGATCCATTTGATGAGATCAGGATTGCTAAAGCAATCCTTGAATTTCTCAAAGGATCTGCCCCAAATCTTACGGAATGGGGAACTATTGTTGAACAAATTCAAAAATCTATTGAGAGAAAAAGATTCTTACTTGTTCTTGACGATGTGTGGAATGAAGATGCCAAAAAGTGGGAACAAATAGAACATTTTCTCAAGTGTGGTTCCTTAGGGAGCAAAATTTTGGTAACCACACGTAATGAAAATGTTGCAAAAATTATGGGTTGCAGGGACATAATCCGAGTTAGACCGTTGCCCGAGGAGGAATGCTGGTCCATATTTAGTGAACTTGTATTCTCTGAAAGCACTAACAATAGTCCTCTAGTGGAAATTGGTAGGAAAATTGTTGCTAGGTGCAAGGGCTTACCTCTTGCTGTAAAGACAATGGGAGGTCTTTTGCGTTTTAAAGATTCTATAGAGGATTGGGAAAGCGTCTTAAATAGTGATTTATGGGAGTTAGGTAAGTTTGAAAACGAGGTTTTTGGTCCATTGAGGTTAAGTTATTATGACTTATCCTCTGAATTGAAACAGTGCTTTTTGTATTGTGTCATCTTCCCTAAGAATCATCCGATAAGTAAACAGAAATTGATTGGGATGTGGATGAGTCAAGGTTATCTTAGGGCAAAGGGAAGTAAGGATATGATAGAGATAGGTGAGGAGTATTTCCAACAGTTAGCTATGCGCTCTTTGTTTCAGGATTTTGAGGAAGATGATTTTGACTCGAGCAATAGATACTGTAAGATACATGATTTGGTTCATGATTTTGGTGAATCTTTGAAGGAGGAAAGTTGTAGCAGAGAGGTCAATAGTACTACTAATAGGATAAAAGATTTAAGAGAAGATTTGAGTTATAACCAGATACGTCATGCAGGGATTTCAGTGGTTGGCCTAGAGGAGGACTCGTTTCCTAGTTGTGTATATAATTTTAAAACATTACGTAGTCTCATTATTTTGTGTGCTCCTAGACATTCTTCAATGATTGAAGCTGCCTTACCTTTTATATTCAATGAATTGACTTGTTTGAGATCATTAAGCTTAAGCGATTGTGACATTAAAGAAATCCCACCCAATATAAGTGAATTGATCCATTTGACAGAGCTAGATTTGTCTAAAAATGAAGAATTAGAGAAGTTGCCTGAAACAGTATGTAAACTGTATAATTTACAAACCTTAGTTGTGGATGATTGTGAGAGTCTGGAATCGTTACCTCAAGGGATGGGAAAACTTATTAATTTGAGGTGTCTGTATAATATGAATTGTAGGGGTTTGTTGTTGCCAAAAGGAATAGGAAGATTAAGTGATCTCTGGAGATTAAGCCATCTAAACATTGGCGATGGTGAAGAAGCAGATTTATCTCTTAGAGATATGGAAAACCTCAATAACCTTGGTGGTTATTTGAACATAAGGTGGATAAGACAGCACAAGGCAGGTGTGGATGTGAAAGACGCTAAGCAGGCACAGCTGAAGGCTAAAAAACACATAATTGAATTACATGTGTTTTTTAGTTGGGGGGAAAAAGGAGGAGAGTGGAGGAAAGAAGGTGGAGATGAAGAGTTATTAGAAGCTTTAGAGCCGCCTCCAAATTTGAAATGTTTAAAAATATATGGTTACCAAGGCATCAGAATTTCTTCAAGTAGAAGTTGGATAACGTTGAAGCTGAATTTTCTTAGAAACCTTGATCTTGGGCATTGGAGAAACTGTGAGCAAATGCCTGCATTGGGAAAATTGCCTTCCCTTGAATCTCTTCATATTGGGGGATTTGAGAGTGTTCAAAAAGTAAGCGGTGAATTTCTTGGGATGGATCATCATCATAATAATCGTGAGATTGGTGATGGTAGCGCTGCTCTTATATTATTTCCCAAATTGATAGAATTGAAGTTCTGGATGATGGAAGAATGGGAAGAGTGGAATTATGAAGATGAAATAATAGAAAATTTAACAATAATAATGCCATCTCTTTACTCCTTGATTCTTTTTAAGTGTCCAAAGTTGAAGGAATTGCCACATTACGTCACCCAAAACACTTCACTCAAACTTGAGATTAAGCATTGTCCGGCTCTGCGTATTGAAGGAAAGAAATTATAAGGTAATATTTCTTCACCTTTTAATTATTTCTTCTAATTTCTCCTCATTTCGAATTTCTCAAATCTAATAATGTTTTTTTTTTTAAAAAAAAAAAAACCAGGAGGTCATACCAGAACCGGCGATTGTCATGACCACAAGTACAGCAAACATCACCCTTGGATCAATTTTTAATGCTCCAGATCTCAGAGGGCCTTTGAAGCTGCAAGCATCAATATTCACTTTAATTCTTTCATCTGCAAGTAATCATCCTTTTTCAATTTATTTCTCTTTTCTTTTTCTTTATTTATTAATTTGTGTTTATTGTTCAATGGGTTTCTTTATTTTGAGCTAAATTTTTTTTCTATTCTCTTTTAATCGAATAGTAAAAGGATGGAAATTTCTCTTTTTATATGGATTTTGTGAATATAAGATCATTTGATCATTTTTATATTAAATCAGCACGAAATCAAGTACATTGCTACCACAAATCATCAATCTGATGATTCTAATTAAGTACCAATGACAAATATGTAATATTTTTATATTACTTCTAAGCAAAAGCTCTCTTTTTAGTTGGAGTTCAATCAGTGAGTTCATTAGTACCAATGAGCTTCTGATTGTAGAAGACCAAGTTACCTGTCTTTTCTCTTCCTCAGCTGCAGCAGCACTTGGAGCCATTCTACAGCCTCTTTGATCTCTTCTTAACAGGTATTTCTAACTACCAAGACATTGTTATTGAAGCTATTGTATGGATATCTGGTTCCACTATAGCATCATGGAGGCTAGTGGCTTCTACATTTCTTACCACCAGTTTCCTTTTTTTTTTTTTTTTGTTTTTATGCTGAGGAGCAGTTAATGCAATTGTTAAATGTCTTCAAAGTTCACAGCTTTTAATTCCATCCCTCATTCCTGTTGATTTTTGTTTGTCAAATTGGTGGAAGATTGGAACCATTTTGTGAGGGGCTTTACATGTTCAAGCTGAAGGAGATGCCATCATGGTACTGCATTTTCATGCCAAATTGTGCTTAATGCCTAATGCTTTGGATAATGATATGTGCTAATCATGTTTTCTTTTTGCAGCCAGAAAGACCCATTTGAAGAACATGCACGTTTTGGACTCGCAATTCTGTCTGAGTTTAATCTTGAGTCCCAGCCTCAATCAGCGCCAAATACTTGTGTCAGGACATAAACGAGCACGTGAACTTTCAACTCGATCCTTAGCAGTTGAACAAGAAACAATGCCCAACTGATCAGGATCAAGTGGTGCTGATATTTTTTGGAAGTCGCATGCCAAAGAACAGTAGATGGTGGTACGAAGCTAATATCCAAATGAGGCAACATGGATCTATATCATGCAAGCTCTTTCAGTATGATCTTTGCTAGGCTGAATTACATCTGATAATTATGGCATTGTTAACTGCTGCAGCAACTGGACTAGCATGGATTGTTGTTGTTGAACTTGCAAATTGTGGCATGATATTTCACAATTTGTGTTTATGTTTGTGAATTTTTCTTTGTGAATTTCTTTTTGCTAAATAGAAAACTAACCGTCTGTGAATTTTTTTTATAATTTTATTTTAATATTTAGTTAATTGTTTAACATAAATATTTATATAATTAAAATTTTAATTTCAAATAAATATTATTTAATAAAATTAAAAAGAAAAAAGTTTGCAAACATCTTTCAAATTTTTGCTACCAAAGAGTCTCCTCCACTCTCATATATATATATACAGCCCGTCAACCGCCGGATACTGTCTTTGCTCAACATCATGACCACAGGTATGACAAACATAGCCGTTGGATCAATTTTTAACGCCCCAGATCTCAGGAGAGAGTTTGAAGCTGCAAGCATACGTCTTCATTTCATTCCTCGTATTTGGAAGTAATCATCTTTATACAATTTGGTGTTTCTTATCTTTATTTGTGTTTATGTTCATTGGGTTTCTTTGTTTTGAGCTAAAGTTTGTTTCTTTTGCTTTTAATTGGTTAAGGATTGTGTTTATGTTTAATGGGTTTCTTTGTTTTCAGCTAAAGTTTGTTTCTTTTCTCTTTTTTGGTCAAGGTATGTGATGAAGAACCCCAATTGTGATTGGGATGAAATACCCAATTTGCCATCAGCTGCATACTCACTAGTCACTTCTCCATTCAAGGTTCACAACTTTCACTTCTACCCTTCACTCTGTTGTTGAATCAAATGATGGGGTCACTACCAAATTGCTTATCAAGCTTCAGGTACCTTTGTTCCTCTTCTCTTTTATTTTTGCTTTACTTTCATTTTTTTAGTAAAGAGAAATGTAATTCAAGTTTGGATGCAAATTAATTATCTTAGACTTTTGTTCTTTTTATATTAGTTTCTGAAATAATCTTAGATTTTTGTTCTTTTTATATACTACTTTTGGCATTTTGTGTTGTATTATTTGCTCTCATATTAGTAGAGGAAATCTTATTGGTTAATTCAGGGTCTTTGTTTCTCCATCTAAGGCATGGTTCTTTGTTAATTGTAAATCATAAACATTACCTCAAAGATAGAAGTCAGCATGGTTTTTTCTGCTGCTGAAGTAATTGCTTTGGTGTCTGTTCTAATCAGTTTTTGCTGACTTGTGGCTTGCTTTATCAATTTTTATTAGATCAGAGCATTTGTGGAGGCTGTCATTATGAGGTATGACACACGTCTGGGAAAATATGCTGGCAAACCTCGTCCTGATGGTCCAAGGTTCCCAGGTATGACCTTTGTTTGTATATCATTAATAGGCATCCATGGGCAGCCAAAGTCAAGCAGAGCAAATTCTAATTGGTTTCATTGATTATTCTGTGCAACTAAAATCTATTAGTTGATGTTTGGCTCTTAGGCTTGTTCATGAATGGTGATGACTATGTTTCTCCAATTATTGTATTTGTTTCTTTGCTTTAATGTTGGCTTATGCACTTAGTGCCAAGCCTGTTGTGGTTTTTTTTATAGGTTGGCTGTAAAATGGGTTGTAAGTTTTGTGCAACTGGAAGCATGGGATTCAAAAACAATCTGTCACCAGGGGAAATTGTTGAACAATTAGTACATGCCTCTCAGTTAGCTGAAATACGGAATGTTGTTTTCATGGTAAGCACCTTTTACTTTCTCCTAACAACTTTTTGTCTCATTGGGTGCCAGCTTGATTCTAAACTCCAAAATAATAAATTCTTGATTGTTGCTCTAAGCAAAAGTACGCTATCCTCTTTTCCCTGTAGGTGGGGTAGCATTGTTGATTTTACATATTCTAATATTTGCTTCTTCCACTAAGCTGGTTTGCAAAACGATTGTGCCGTGATAATATGACTTACAAACAGAAACCATATATGACAGTGGTATCGAAAATGGTTAGCAGAGATGGTAGTAATGTATTAAGCATAAGCAATGATGACAGTCATTGAAAAGTGGCAACATGTCAATGTGTCTGTGTTAAATACATAGGTTAATGATGCCTTCTGCTCATGTCTAAGATGGAGTTTGAGAAGCAGGAATATTGATAGTTGAACTGATTAAAGAAAATGTTTTTATGTTGCAGAGATGTCTTGGTGTATTAGTGGTGCTCTTTTTTCCATCTCCCCTTTTTATTTGCCCAGAATGTGGATGAAAATTATTCAGTTCCTTGATATCTACTTTATGCAGGGAATGGGAGATCCATTGAATAATTATACTGCCTTGGTGGAAGCAATTCGTGTTATGTTGGGATCTCCATTTCAATTGTCACCAAAGAGAATTACTGTCTCAACCGTATGTCTATATCCATAGTACATCAATTGTTATATTTTCCCTCTTGTCCTTTTATCATCTTTTTAATTACAACTAGGGGCCTTATCATTTTTCTGATTTCAACTTGAGTCTCCTTGTAGCTTTACATTTAATTTTCTTTCTAAGGCGAATGGATTTCATATTCCAGCTCTTTAATGTGATGGATTTTTTTCCAATTACTTCCAGTAGGATTTGGAAGGCTGGCTCCTGACTGCCTGTACTTTTTCACTATATTTCGTAACTTTTACATAAAAAGGTGTAGTATATGTTTATAATAGGTTCACGGATGCAGTAAACAGCTGACTTACATGCATACCAATCAAATCTAATTCTGTAGGTTGGTGTCATTCATGCTATTAACAAGCTTGTGAGAGATCTTCCTGGTTTGAACTTGGCAGTATCATAGCACCGGTGCAAGATAATTGTTGCCATATAATGCCTGCAGCTCGGGCTTTTCCTTTAGAAAAACTTATGGATGCTCTGCGAGTGTATCAAATAAACAGGTGAAAACTTGACTATTCATGTATCTTAGAAAAGTATGTGAGCTTACATTTGTTTGCAATTCGTACTGTTATATATTGTTTTTACTTTCAGTCAGCAGAAAATTTTTATCGAGTACATAATGCTTGATGGGGTAAATGATAAAGAGCAACATGCCTACAAGCTCGGCAAATTGCTAGAGACATTCGAAGTGGTGAGCAGTTAAATTTTAGCTTGAGCATGTGCAAAATGCATGATGCAATGTTGCTATTGCAAGATTTTACAAGCATGACAATCATTGCCAAATATATGCCTCATCAACTTTTCCTTTTTTCAGTTATGCTCATGTTGAGATTTTGATTGAATTTGTTATATTTTTTTTTTCTCAAGAATGATGGTCTTGCTAGCACTTTCTATTTCTTTTCCACTGCATTGTTACTTCATAAACTCTGTACAACTGTAGTCTAGTTAATTGTAGATGTTGCAATTATGTTTGATTGCCTTGCATTCCTTGCAGGTTGTAAACTTAATACCTTTCAATCCCATTGGTAGCTTGATTCAATTTCAAACCAGTAGTGAGGAGAAAGTATCTAGATTTCAGAAAATTCTTAGGGGTGTTTACAACATTCGGACAATAGTTCGTAAGCAAATGGGTCAAGACGTAAGTGGAGCCTGTGGTCAGCTAATGGTCAGTTTGCCTGATAAGAGATCCAGTCAGGGAGTGGGTGCGCTAAATGACATTGAAGATCTTCATCTTTGATTTGATGTTGTCCGTTGTAGAATTTCCTGAGAAATTATCAAGACTCCAGAAAATTCTTTAGGGTATCTGCCACCTTCCGACAACAATTTTTAGGCACATGGGTCAGGACCTAAGTAGTGCCTGTGGCCAGCTGGTGATCAGTTTACAGAATATGAAATCTATCAAGGGTGTAGATGTGCTAATTGACATTGAAGATCTTCATCTTTGATTTGCCGCTATAGAATTTTCTGAGGAAGTATCCAGCTTCCAGAGAATTCTTCAGGTTGGCTGCCACATTCGGAGAGCAGTAGTTCATAAGCAAATCAGTCAGAACATATCCGCACCTATGGTCCGCTGGTCATCAGTTTACCTGACAAGAAATCCATCAAGAATGTGGATGTGACATTGATGATAAATTTGTCCATTTGTAAAATTTCCTTGAACTTTTTCTTTTGTTTTAAGTATTATTCAAACATCACCAGAAGGATGTGGTATAGCATATAGTTGTATAATTTCTGCTTCACAATTTAGAAATTTACTGTGCTAGCTTACATATATTGCAGTATATCTGAAGTGATGTTTAAAAGGATCAATAAATGTGCTTGAACTCGAATAGGAATGCCGAACCAGGGCACACACTTGCAAAGTTAACATTACCATTCTCTTCCCTAAATTTAAAAGGGACTGTAAAGCTGTATTTCATTTGTAAAGTGAGATATTAATGTGTTTCAAGTTATGTTTCATAAGTGAGGGATTTTTGTAATTTTAACTTGTGTTTGCAAATACTGATACACGTTCTTTGGCAACTAGCATCTCATAAAGCACAAGGTGCAGAACAGAAATTGAAGCCTCAAGGAATTCGGCCGGCTCTTCTACCAGTACAAATCCCTATTCAGGAGCTGTGAAGTTTGCAAAGATAGGTGGAGAAAGCGGTAGGGTGCTGCAAAAGTCTCTAAAATATTTGCTTGCGCCAATGTTCTCCTCTTGAACTGGTACTACACAGTGAGCATTCAGTCACTCGGCTTTGAAGTTGTAAGAAATTTAAAGAAAATTAGCTAGATGTAAGGAACATCAAAAAGCAAATAAGAAATGTCATGTTACTGAACAGACTGGCCAATTCAACAAGATTTCATACACAAATCATTCAAACTAAAGGAATTCCAATATTTCCAACCCTGTTTTCAAAAATTGTCTTAAAATATAAAATAACTAATGGCGAATTTTATGTCTTGACATGAACAAACAGACAAAGCATTAGGCAGATCAATAACTCCACCATAACCTGCAACTATGAGGCCAAGAGTGCTTCAACTTTTGCAATCTGATCCTCCTCATTCTTTATGGTTGGACTCCTGTTAGCCTCATCAAACATATCATGCTTCCAATTTTCTGCTCTAGTACCACCTGGGCGATAACCTTGCGGTCCACTAAATCTCTCTCTTTCTTCCATATCTTTCCCTAAAGCCACCCCTCTGCAAGTCTTTTCTATCACCATACACTGGCCTACCAGATCTGTCAGAATGGCTACGATCCCTTTCGTCCCTCCGTTCACTTTCTGATACAGGACGATCAGGATAACTTGGCCTCACAGGCTCAATAGCTGCTTTCTCAGTGTTCTCAGATTCTACTGGAACTTCCTTCTCCCTAAATGCAGGTCTTTTCCTCACAGGGGCTGCTGGCTCAGCCTCCATTTTGAAGAAAGCATCATGATGCCAGACACTGTTGTCATCCTCCTTAGCTTGTGATCGCCCATCTCTTTGCCGTGAATCATAATTTGATGACTCGTTCACTGCCCTATCATTTTGGTCATCCTTTGAATCCCTCCAGCGACGCTCTTCAAAAGAAAGGAAAAGTGAGTAATAATTCTGGACAGGGAATATATATGAAGTTTCCAAACGAAAATAAAAAAGCACAAAGTACAGCATTGCGAAGACCATTATCTGGCACTTGAATCCTGATATTTTAGCAAAAACATATCAGAAAGCACAGGCAACCAAACTATGATTGTTGATTGGTTTTTATGATTTTATCTTCAAATATTAATGTGTATTTACGGTAAAGATGTACTGAACAAATATTACCATGTTCACATATCTGCATGGAATATGATTTAGAGTACAAGCAAGTGGAAAAACTGAAAATGAACTAGAAAATATACGGAGAAAAATTAACAAGAAACCACATGCGAGTGAATAAAGCTTACCAGTTGTTGCTCTCCAACCAAAGCTTCGACCAACTTGCGCGGCATTACCACCCTCACCGTGCTGTTAAAAGACATGCAGAGGCAAGCCTAAGATTGTTATATACAAGGGCCGGACAACAATCCCGATACATGAGCCCAGAAAAAAAGGTTTGCATATACAAGGAGTACTAATGGTTCTCTTAAGCCCCATATGATCAGGATCAATCAAGACTGAATGAGAACCAATTGAGTGATTAAAATCTAGAGAATACTACCTATTTACTAGTAACTGATCAATCTAGACTGAAAAATTATTTGAATATAAATATTTTGTTATTGAGAAAAATGAAATCCATCAACCCCTCATTAGAAGAATTTTGAAATCCTATATAAAAGCTGGAATTTCTCAAAATCTATTATTTGAATGAATGAGAGATTTTTTCAATTTCTTTTTATTTCATAAATATTCTTAACTCAGTGGATTTGATTTATATATCAAACAAATAAATAACAAAATATTCATAAAATTTAAGATATTTAAAATTCACTGATTGCAATATATGTCCTAATCCTAATTGAAGCTTAAATAATTAGGAGATGCAAACTTTAGATTAGTAGTGTATATAATATTATGTGTAAATAAGTGTACCATATAAAAAAAAATTATAATTTCCTTCTCCCTATTCCCAATCTAAATTGAGAAATCTTATTGCTAAAAAGCTAAAAATTTATACAAAAAATGGACATAAATCTTATATAGAGTTCTCTATGTTCTCAGCAAATTGATACTTCTTTCAATAAAAAATTTAACACAAGAAGTTGAGGAAAATGTTTTTTATTGATTTATCTTATGAGAGGAAATTTTTTATTGATATATCTTATGACTATATATTAGCAAATTGATACTAGCAAATTGATACTAGCAAGTCAGTATTGAGAAAATTAATGATACCAATAGTCCTATATATACATCAAATTTCAGCATTTTAGGCAGTGATATCAAACCTCTTTAGATGTGGTGTGCTTACGAAGTCATGTGCATATAATTACATAGTCACATTTAAAAATTTATTACAACAAAGTTTGCAGTTACATATTATGTTCTCAATACCATTTTAGCATGCTACATATTGGTTTCTGTCATTTTATACAGTAGGCCTTAATAAAACAACTATAATTTTGTGAAATAATGTGTCATGTCTTTGATTTGTGCGTGTATTTTATATAATTCAGAAAAAAAAAATAGTGAATCAATTGTATCAAAATTATGACAGTAGAAGCAAAACATGTGCTTCATTTAATATTGATACATGATATGTTTCCAATTGGTATTAAATTGAAATTGTCACCTATCATGATTCTGAAGTCATTTCAACTGTTATAAATTCACAGCATAAGGCAGCTCCTTATCTCACCATATACCAAGACAAAAGAAAAGAACAACAAAGCAAATCAATCCATAGAAATTCACCTTCTTCCTTTCACCATTTTCTTCCAGTTAATCCTAATCCTGACAAGTTCTAGCAACCAGAAGTTTGATTGTGACAAGAGTAGTCCTGAAACAAGCAAATCCTTTTTGTAATACCTTCCTTTCCTATCAGAACAGACCCAATGATCTCATTTCACGTCAAACCCTCAAAGAAATGTACAAAAAAACCAACATTAGAGACTCCATGAAGTGCCTCTGACCACCACCTGTATGTTGGAATTCCAAGCTGGGAAATTCCCGATGCATTGCACCTTTCCTTTGAGGGTTAGTTGCAAAACGAGATCATTGGCTCTGTTCTAATAGGAAAGGGAGGTATTGCAAAAAGGATATTGGCTTGTTTCAGTACTACTCTTGTCACAAGCAAACTTCTGGCTGCTAGAACTTGTCAGGATTAGCATTAACTGGAAGAACGTGGTGAAAGGAAGAAGTTGAATTTCCATGGCTTGGTTTGCTTTGTTGTTCTTGTCTTTTGTCTTGGTATGGTGAGATAAGGAGCAGCCAGATAGTGATTTTATAGTAGTTGAAAATGGCTTTCAGAATCATGTTAGGTGACAATTTGAATTTAATACCAATTAGAAACATATCATGCATGAATATTAATTAAGTGAGCACATGTTTTACTTCTATTAATTATAGTGTCATAATTTTGGCACAATTGATTCATAATTTTAGTTGCTAGATAAAAATGACAGAAACCAATATGTAGCATGACAAAATGATAATAAGAACATAATTTGTAGCTGTAAACTTTGTTGTGATAAATTTTTAATTCTGACTATGTAATTATGTGCACGACTTGTAAGAACATCAAAATATGTATTGGGTATTGCAAGGCTCTATTGCTACAATCTAAAGAGGTTTGATGCCACAGCCTAAAATGCTGAAAATTTGATGTATAATATAGGCCTATTGATCTCATTAATTTCCTCAATTCTGACTTGCTAGTTGCCAAAAGTTTCTCAAGTTCAAATCGAACTTTGTTCGCTTCCAAGTCAATCAAGAAATGGAACAATACAAATCCAAAGTCCCATTCTATAAAGCTATATAATTCAATCAAATAGATGAACAAGTACTATAACCACATACTTGAAGGTTTTAAATTATTAACCTTTTAGAGATGTCACACACAATCTTGTAAGTTGTAACCATCGAACAATGATTTAATTTATTATAAAGAGCACAATAAATTTAACCATTAAAATATGCATTTCCGTGAAACCTTAAGAAGGGCTTCTCACTTTTTTGTTTCTTTTTAAGAGAAAATTCTCAAAAGTAATACAGAGTGCATATTAACAAGTATATAAAGGCCATTGTAGCATCAAAAACATAAAATAACTATACTGGATTAACAAGTTGTTTGATTGCATTGATACATCAATGCATATGAAACTAATACATCACAGATAATAAATGGAGCACTATGGTTCCATTAGGGAAAAAAAAGTTTTAAACTAGTAAGATACATATATAATATCTTATGTATGATTTTTATTTATTCATTTCATAATCACTTATTATATTTAAGCATTGTCATCTAAAAAATTGAAACGTAAACTAAACTTTAAAAATATAGAGACAAAATAATTCCATATCTTATGGTTATATATTTTTATATAGTTAGTAAATTGTTTACATTTAGCTAGTAAATATGAATTATTTGGTTAATAAATTGTAAATTAAAAAAAAAAACAGAAATAATGATGCTCATGCTACGGTTAGGCATGATATTAGAAGAAATAATTTCTTTTATTCTTTCTCCTTTTTCTGAGGCAAATTAAATCTAGGAAGTTTTGGAGCCAATAGATTTAAACATAAATTGTAATGCTTATTTAGAAGACGTTATAAATATAAATTTAAATGTCATTATTTTTATGATATTTACAATTTTGGTCTTAAATAAAAATAAAGAACAGATATAAATCCAGCCAATACCTTATAATCAAAGATTTTTGTAATTGAAAAAATAAACATAAATCTATATAATATTGTATTTACAAATTATTAACCTTAAAAAAGGACATAAATCCAGCCCTTACCTCATGTAAAAACAACAAACAATTAAAAACGGATCTCAAAAATATTATGGTATTTATGATTTTATTTAGGCTTATTGGTACCAAAAATCACAATCTTTTTCATTTGTTACAATTTTATACCTAACTTTAAAAGTTGACAAAACTAGCCTAATTTATAATTTTATTTGCAATTATAGCACAATCTTAATGTGGTCAAAATTAGAAAAAAAAAAATAGACACCTAAAAGCTGAGGTGGCCACGAAAATTTGTTAAAATTTGGAGTTAATTTTGCTATTTTGTTAATTAATTTTGATATATTTTTATAATTTATTATGTTGAGTAATTGTAATTGAACTTCTAGAGTGTCTATTTTGTTTCCAATTTTGACCAAATTGAGATCGTGCTATAATTGTAAATAAAATTGTAAATTGGGCTAGTTTTACCAACTTTTAAAATTAGGTATAAAATTGCAACAAATGAAAAATGTTGTGATTTTTGGCACCAAAAGTCCTTTTATTTAATTATATGTTTCAGCACCTTTATAAATTGGCTATTTTTGTTCTTTCATCTATAACCACTTTCAATTAGACATAGTCCAACAAAAAAAAAGTTAAAATGAGGTATAATCTGTTATAGTCACTTCCGTTCGTTTTGTCTCTACCATCTTCTTACTTAGCCTTGTTATTACTCAAGGTATAGTATTATTTTTACGGAGAAAATTTTTTTATAATGTGCTATTTTATTTCAAGATGATTTTAAGTTTATACATATTAATTATTATAATATACATTATCATTTTAACAAATTATGTTCTATGATAAACTTGAAGGAAGTTCACAATGTAAAAACGAGTCGGATTTTCTTATTTCTCAGTCTCCGACCGGCAAAACAATTAAAAATAAAACACAATGGAATGTGACAATAGAAAATGATTGCATATGTGATAGACTAAATATTAAATTGGGTTGCAATGGATTTCAAAGTGTAGAAAAAATTGACTCTTCAATTTTGAAGGTGGAAGCTGGTGAATGTCTCATCAACCATGGCGATGTTCTTTACGGATACAATTTTACTTATGAGAATCATTCAATTTTACTTATGCTTGGGATACTGCATTTCCCTTTAAGGTATTTTTCGCTAATATTGCATTTTCTTAAACGAAGAACTTGAAGAACTTCATGGCTTTAGTTAATCAATTTCTACTTACTACGCCTATAATAAAAGTTGCTTGCATAATTGCACTTGAATACTACTTTTATCAATTGCAGCCGCCATTATAAATCAAGGAAGGCCGCAACTGCAACTTTTCAAGTTCAAATCAATCTTTGCTTATTAACTATTAACATGTTCTGGCTTCCAAATCAATCAAGAATTGAAGGCAACAATGCAAATCAATCGCCACATGTTCTATAAACTATAAAGCTAAAAAAATCAAATAGATGCAATAAGTACAATAACCACATACTTGAAAGTTTTAATCCAGTAACCTTTTAAAGATGTTACAAACAAACTTGTAACCATCAAACAATGATGTGATTAATTATAAAGAACTATCCTACACCAGTTCTATAGATTGTTTTAACATTGTTTTCCTTTCAAAATATACAAAGAAAAGACAACTGCTTGTTACTTAAGATAGGCTCCAATATCATGCTCCATGGGTGCCAGATATGTCCTTGTGCTGCTGTTACCGTGCCTCATACTGAATAACTGCAAGAAGCAAAGTTTTCAAACTTTCATGTTAACCAAATATTTAAGCATGTACAGCAGCAAGTGAAAGAAGTGCAAATTAACCAAATATTTAAGCATGTACAGCAGCAAGTGAAAGAAGTGCAAATCTGCATTTAGAACACAATAAAATTAACCATCACAATAAGGATTTGTATGAAAGCTTAAGAAGGGCTCCTCACTTTTCTGTTTCTTTTTAAGACAAAAATTCACAAAACGTATTGCAGAAGTGCATATTAAGAAGTATAAAAAGGCCATTGTAGCATCATTTTAGATTAAGAATTTATTTTATTGCATTGTTCCTATATTTTCCAAGAAATACTTCTTCAGCATTTGCTTAATACGCACATCAGACATACACATAGTGGTCCACAGCTCAACCATATATGATATATGCATATCTCTCGAGGCAACTAAATATCGAAATTTTCAATTACCACATCCTAAATGCTTTTCTGAATCTAAGCATACAAGAATAGTAATCAATGAACTAAAAATCTACATAATAATTGAAGCTTGCTACCAGCAAATACCTTCATTTTTTCCGAAAAAAATATTGTAGTTTCCAACATTCTAGCAACTAAAAATAACCAGTCTAAACATTATTTATAACAGAAACACATTGATTCAAGTAAATCATATTTTCATGAGAATTAGACCCAACAATTTGTGCAAACAGTGTGAAACTAAAAACAAACAATGCAAGATTCCTCAAGAAAAAAAAAATCATAAAAGCACGAACTTTCTTCTAAATCAACAAAAACCCATATAAAAAATAGCAATTATAAATCAAAAATCAAAATCCATGAACACAAAATTTGAAAAAAAAAAAAAGGCATACTTCTGCGAGTTCGCTTCTTGTAAAGAATACGGTAACCGCACTCTCTGCACTGGATCACATCTCCTTGCTTCAAAGTGTTCTCCATTCCACAGTCTTTTAAAAAAAAATCGAAAAAAAATCAATTAATTCACAAATAAAAGGAAATAAAAATTCAATTAAATAACCATGGAATTAACAATAGAATCAAAGGAATTGAATACCTCCACAGATGTAGCTTACTGGTTCGGGTTGAGGATCCATGATTTTAGTGTCTGGGGTTTTTTCTGCGTTGTTTTTGACGATGAACAGAAGAAGGTCCAAACTCTGGACAAAAACGAGCTAAGGGTATTTATAGCGATTTCTAGAACTTTCTGGTGCTTAATAACAAATGGCATGAAGTATTATGGTGCAAAATAGTCCCTTGAACATAATTTTATTTGCTTATTAACCCCAAAATTTTCAAGGGGTTGACGATGAATTGTTGGGACTTAATGGAAGCCATTTTATGAGTTATGAGGAATTAATTTCATAACATAATAAAAGAAAAAATTTAAACATATTTCATGAGTTATGAGGAATTAATTTTAAAGCTTATTATATAATCTCGTAATAAAGTCAAAAATTTGTCTTCTTATGAAATAACTAGTTTTAGTTTTTGTCATAATTTTCTTGTCTAATATTTGTTTTCATTTCGCTTTCTCTTTAAAGCTAATGCCCCACTCCAACTAGCAACAAGCCAACAAGCTTGTGGTTTGGTGAGAAGGTCAATATCTGTTGATATAAATTTCTGTGTAATTGTTTTCATTTCTCACATTTGGCTTCTTGGAAAATAATTGGTTTTATTGTCCCACCATCATCACAATCTTTCACATTTCATTTCCACCTATTCTTTTATTACCTCCACATAATTTCCTGATAAGATTATCTTATGTTATCTATAATTTTCTATCATCAAAGAAAAAAGAAGCTTAACTATTATGTTATTGTGAAGAATTCAGTCAAATAAACTAATCAATAAACAAGTCAATAAATCACAAATTTAGAAAAATAAGAGTGCATAAAATTTTACTTGGTTCGGCTTAAATTATCTACGTCCATAGAGAAAAATAAAATTTTCACTATATGAGATAAACACAATAATATAAAAAATTGTAATTCTTTTTTAGTTGGAAACACTCAAACACACAATTTTTGTATCTCACTACTCATATAAACTAGAAAAATTACAACTTTCACCATCTAGAAACCCGTAGAGAAAAACAAGAAACTCACAAAAGTATTTTTCCAATTTTCCACTGCTCAAACTTACAAACCACAGTTGTACTGTGCCACTCTTGCCCTCTTGTAAACCCTTATATTTATAGTGAATAAAGTTCGATTTGGCCCTTAAACTTTTTAGAGAAATTCAAATTGTCCTTTTTTGACTTTTTCATCAAATTACCCCATAAACTTTGCAATAAATGTCAAATTGACCCTAAAAATTTCATTTACATCCCTATTATTTGAGATGTAAGCAAATATCACAATAAAAATTATAAAGAGATCGCTAATAGTTTAATTAGTTAACAAATTAGTCCATATATTTGTGAACATATTTAATGAAAAATGAAAAATTTATTTTTTAAAATCATATTTAAGGCCTAAATATATTACTAGATAATTTATTTATTTTCTAATAATATTTAAATAATTTTGAAATATTAAAATTTATTTTATTCGATTATAATATTAATTTGAATATTAATTCTTATAATATTCAAATATTTTAATATTATGCGTCAAAATTTTTGAAGTATCATAACACTTATAGTGCTAAATTATTTTTCATGATAGTTAACTATAAATATATAAAAATATATAAATTTATATAATTTAAATTTATGTGTTTGAATCTAAAAATAATAATATATTATATTAATACACTAAAAAAAATATCATTTTAAAATAATTAACTATAATATATAATTTTAAAAAGATTAATAATTTTTAACATATAAACATTTTAAAGATTTCAAATAATATTATTTATATGTATATCAACATGTCATACAAATATTAAAATATTTAAAAAAATTTTGACACATAATATTAAAATCTTTTAAAATTATATGTAATATGCTATAAATAAATTAAGAGCTTAAATATAATTTTAAAAAATAAATTTTTAATTTTTTTATTAAATATTTTTATAAAAATATAAACTAATTTATTAACTAACTAAATCATTTTTTTTTTTTAAAAATTAACCTATAAAAAAGTTATCTATAATTTTCTTTATGATATTTATTTACATCTCATTAAGCACAACTGTAAATGAAATTTTTAGGATCAGACATTTATTACTTTATTCCTGTTTAAGAAGTTTTAGAATGACTCTAAAATTAATTCCTCTCTTTCTTAATCCAAAACCAATTGGTACTCTCACAGTTTAAGTAAAAACCCACCTCAAATCTCAATCCCAACTTTGAATATGGCAGTGGCTGATGCACTTGTTTCCAAAGTATTGGAGATGCTGATTTCTGGCTTTTTTAGTGATGCAGAGCAAAATTTGAAGCTTGTTGTTGGTGTTGAGAAAGAGGTGAAAATGCTTACTGACAATCTCCAATCCATCCAAGCTGTGCTCTTCGATGCTGACAAGAGGCAACTGAAGGAGGAAACGCTCAAACTTTGGCTCCGAAGGCTCAAAAACATATTGTACGACATTGACGATGTGTTGGATGAGTGGAGCACTGAAATTCTGATATCAAAAATTGAAGGAGCTAAAAGGGCTAAGGTATGGTTTTTTCCCTTTCGATTTCGTGAAGTCAGTTTCCGCAATGATATAGCTGCCAAGATAAAGGACCTCAATGAAAGTCTAGATGTTATCGCGAGAGAGAAAGATAGATATATGTCTCCAGTGTTAAAAGGCAATGAAAATGTTGAACGAGCTATGACATCCTCTGTTGTCAATGTTTCAGAGGTTAGGCGAAGACAGGATGATGAAAATGCAATACTGAACTTGCTGTTAGCTGAGAGCAAACAAAGCCCTCATGTCATCTCTGTTGTAGGGATGGGGGGAATTGGCAAAACAACACTTGCCAAACTGGTGTATAATGAAGACAGGGTTAAGTCTCATTTTGATGTAAGAATATGGGTTTGTGTCTCAGATCCCTTTGATGAGATTAGGATTGCCAAAGCAATCCTTGAATCTCTAGAAGGATCAGCGCCAAATATTGTTGAATGGCAAAACATTGTTGCAAAAATTCAACAATGTATTGAGAGAAAAAAATTCCTACTTGTTCTGGACGATGTGTGGAATGAAGATACCAGAAAGTGGGAACAAGTAGAACATTTTCTTAAGTGCGGTTCCTTAATGAGAAAAATTTTGGTAACCACACGTAAAGAAAGTGTTGCAAAAATTATGGGTTGCAGGGACATAATCCGACTTGGATTGTTGCCGGAGGAGGAATGCTGGTCCATATTTAGTCAACTTGTATTCTCTGGCAATATTGGCATAGAGCACAATGGTCATGGTCTAGTGGAAATTGGTAGAAAAATTGTTGCTAGGTGTAAGGGTTTGCCTCTTGCTGTAAAGACAATAGGATGTCTTTTGCAGTGTAAAAGTTCTATAGAGGAGTGGCAAAGAGTCTTATATAGTGAATTGTGGGAATTAGAGGAAGTTGAAAGAGGTGTTTTAGCCCCATTGTTGTTAAGTTATAATGACTTATCCTCAGCATTGAAACAATGCTTTTTGTATTGTGTCATCTTCCCCAAGGACTATCTGATGAGTAAAAAGAAATTGATTGGGATGTGGATGAGTCAAGGTTACCTTAGGGCTACAAGAAGTAAGGATATGATGGAGATAGGTGAGGAGTATTTCCAACACTTAGCTATGCACTCTTTCTTCCAGGATTTTGAGGAATATCCTTGGGACAAGAACAATAGTTATTGTAAGATGCATGATTTGGTTCACGATTTTGGTCAATCTTTGATGAAAAATGAAAGTTTTAGCTTCATAGAGGTAGATAGTATTACCAATAGGATAGAAGAAGAAGAAAGAGAAGATTTGAGTTATAACCAAATACGTCATGCAGGGATTTCAGTGATTGGCCAAAGGGAGGAGCCATTTCCTAGTTGTGTATATAACTTTAAAACATTACGTAGTCTCATTATTTTGTCTCCTCCTAATTATTTAATGATTAGAAAGGCTTTACCTTATATATTTAATGAATTGACTTGTTTGAGATCATTAAGCTTAAGAGAATGTGGCATTGAAGAAATCCCATCCAATGTTAGTAAATTGATCCATTTGAGAGAGCTTGACTTGACTGAAAATAGAGATTTAAAGAAGTTGCCTGAAACAGTATGTAAATTGTATAATTTACAAATCTTAGTCGTGGATTATTGTTGGAGTCTGGAACTGTTACCTCAAGGGATGGGAAAACTAATTAATTTGAGGTGCCTGTATAATATTAAGTGTGAATTTTTGTTGCCAAAAGGAATAGGAAGATTAACTAATCTTCAGAGATTAAACTGGCTGAACATTGGCCATGATGTTGGAAACAAAGATGAAGAAGAGTATTTATCTCTTAGAGATGTGGAAAACCTCAAGAACCTTGGTGGGTATTTGCGCATATTTTGGAGAAGACAGCACAAGACAGATGTGGAAGTGAAAGATGCAAAGCAGGCACAGTTGAAGACTAAAAAACACCTCATGCAATTGGATTTATTTTTTAGTGAAGAAGATGAAGATGGAGGAGAGTGGAGGAGACAAGGTGGAGATGAAGAGTTATTAGAAGCCTTAGAGGGTCCTCCAAATTTGAAATATTTAAAAATATTTAGTTATCACGGCATCAAATTTTCTTCAAGTACAAGTTGGATTACATCGAAGCTGAATTTTCTTAGAAAGCTTTATCTTTGGAATTGGATCAACTGTGATCAATTGCCTACACTGGGAAAATTGCATTCCCTTGAATCTCTTGAAATCAGGAGATTTAAGAGTGTTAAAAAAGTAGGAGGTGAATTTCTTGGGATGGATCATTATCATCATCATGGGATTGGTGCTGGTGCTGCACATGCTGTGAGTACTGCTCTAATATTATTCCCCAAATTGATAGAATTGAAGTTCTCTCTAATGGAAGAATGGGAAGAGTGGAGGTATGAAGATGAAAAAGATGAAATAATAAAAAATAGGGTAATAATAATAATGCCATCTCTTCGCTCTTTGACTCTTTGGCAATGTCTAAAGTTGAAGGAATTGCCACATTACATCAGCCAAAACACTTCACTCAAATGTGACATTTATGATTGTCCGGGACTGCAATATTAATACAAAAGGAATTTAAGAAACTATAAGGTAACATTTCTTCACCTTATTAATTATTCTCTAATTTCTTTCTCTTTTCCAATTTCTCAAAACTATTAATGTTTGTGCTTTTTGTTTTCTCAAGTTCATGATGTCAGTACAGGAACACCACCACCACCATAATATATCCAGCCCATCAACAACCGGATACTGTCTTTTGCACAACATTATGGCCACAAGTTCAAGAAAAATAGCCCTTGGATCAATTTTTAATGCCCCAGATCTCAGGAGAATTTGTAGCTACAAGCATCGGTCTTCACTTCATTCTTTTCATTTGGAAGTAATGATATTTCTAATTTATTTGTGTTTATGTTTAATGGATTTGTTCCTTTTGGGCTAAAGGATATTTTTTTTTGTAATTATGTTTAAAGGTATTTGATGAAGAACTGTAATTGTGATTGGGATGATATACTCAATTTTCTTTGAGCTGCATTTCATTCAAAGTTGACAACTTTCATTTCCACTCTTCACTCTGTTGTTGAATCAAATGGTGGGGTCACTACCAAATTTTCAGCTTGTCAAGCTTCAGGTACCTTATGTTGTTCTTTAGTAAAAACAACTTTCTTTTTTTAAAAATTTTTTTTAGTAAAAACAAGTGTAATTCGAATTTGGATGCAAGTTAATATCATTATGAATATTATTGTTTTGTATGCTATTTTGTGCATTTTTATGTTGTATTATTTGCTCCCATATTAATGAAGGAATTCTCATTGGCTTAATTTCAGGGGCTTTGTTACCTTATCATATCTATATATATATAATAAAGCTGAGCATTACATGAAATTTGACATCTGGCGCCTGTGTTATGTCACACGTGGCTCTCTAAGCTTCGCACTCTCACTCTCTGCTTTCAGCATTCTTGCGTTCCTTGCTTTGTTTTTTTAAACGTAAAGACATCTGCCATATTGTTTGTTTTTTTTCTTTTCTCCATTAATCTAACGG